>JAMKCH010027354.1:0-18489 GCA_023653785.1 Ophioderma brevispina | reverse complement strand
CGTGACAGAAGAGAAGATTTCAATAGCGTCCCACAATGCATGCTTCCAATGGAGGTTTTTGTAACCGGTACTGATGTCGGTCCGTTTAGTGATGAAACCTTGCTAAATTGACTACTGATACAAACTTGCATTTTTTTTTATATGTTTTCATCTCTAACGATCCACATGGCCACCTGTACAAAACCTTCCAATGGAATAAATGCATTGTGGGAAGCTACTGGTATCTTCTCTTACTACAGGTGTGGATTTTGTAGTGACAGGCGCATGTTTTATCAAGTACACTTGACAGAGCTCTGAATCATTTCCAGAAAGTTATGTGGTACATTTTCCAAAGCATCAACATTTATCTAAAGTACCACATGGCAGCTATTGCCATACAACCTTCTTGCATAGTATGAATGCAGTGCGTAGAATTTTTATCCCTTTTGCGTCTAGTATTTCCAAATCTTGTGGATCATGACACAGAAGTGGTCTAGCAGATTACATGGGTTCCCATCACCCCATTCTCAACATATTTCAGTATCTTGTATGATATCTCCTTACAAGAATTTTGATGTGTACCCAAATCAAATTTGTCGCAAGGGTGGCCTTTTTGGCAGCCATCTTGGATCTAACAATGACTTTATCACATTTTCACCCATATCTCTGTAACTGCCATCACAGATGCCCCAATCTATATATTTCCTGATTCCTTATGAGAGGCCAAACCATTGAGATACTTTTAACCTAAACTGAACCGCTTGTACGATTAATCCCTCGTAATGCAAGGTGGGCAGCAAACGGAAACCTTGGGACAATATTTGAATTTTTAACATCATAATTCTTGAAGAAGATGTCATAGTAGTGCTAAAAATCATGTTATAATTTAGGTTTAAAGGGGTGCATGGGAAATCCATATAATCTTCTAGACTACAGGTAGTTTTGAGACAACTTCCCAAATGACACAATTACGCACCAGTCTTTGAAAAGCCTCTCGACAGCCACTAACCGAAAACTAACCTTTTTGGTCCATTTATCTCAAGAACCTTGCCAAAGGAGGATGACCCAAGGTAAGTCTAAATAAATTTTTTCATCTTGTAGAGGGCCTTCACTCCAAAACCCCATCTGTAAAGTTTGCGCCGATATTTTAACCGTTTTTGAGTGAGAAGCTAACAATGTGATTGTTTGGTAATCCCCATAGAATACTGTGTAAATTAATATTGGTCGACCAAATGGGGCAAATTTTCGCTCATAACATCCAAACCAATCATCCTCTAGCCTAAAATTTCACAGGGAATGAGAAAATTAGTAGCTGTCTTTTGATACCAAAATTTTTACCACTCCCGGTAAACACTCTGGGGTCCCTGGTGACGATGCTTTTAGCGATTGGACCATGACCTTCAATATTCTTGATACTGACATCGGCATTACATTCTACGTAAATGCATTTTCTTGTTGTAACTCTGATTTGGTCATAAAATGCACAACTTTTAAACATTTCTTGTTGAAAAAAAAAAGTAAATGATCTTTAAGTAACTATAGTCCTCTACAGGCCCCGAAGAAAGTAGCAATATAGCTCACTATTTAAAACCTGGAAAAACTAAATATGGTGCAGTGACCCCCCCCCAAAAAAAATCCATGAAAAAAAAAAACATGAAGGATTTCACCATTGCATTCACACACACACATGTGCTCTCACCCTTTCACCTGCCACAAAAAAACGCATGCATGGAGACCAAGTAGCAGCGTTCTTTCTCTTGCTTTGCAACTATATAAGTTCTCAGGATCAATACCAGAGTCAAACAAGAGCCCGATTGCGTTCTCTTCAAGTTTGCTCTAGTACAGGTTTTCCCTGGGTTCTGTAGTCCCCCCCCCTTTATAATGATATTTTGGTTCATAATGCATTGGTTAACCACGCAGCATTAACATAAAATGTATAATAATGTTAACCCGCTTGCTGTAAAAGTGCAGAGCCGCAGGCGCATACCTTGATACTCTCTACTTTGGCAAACACTTGAAATGATACAGTCAAACAGGACCTACCACATCAGCCCACTCCAGCTTAAGGCACAGACGCTAACATGTAACATTAAATTGCAGTTACGAGCAGTTCGTTGGTTGATATTATTTTTGGTCCTATTAGCAGATATCACCATGGCTTCCAACCACATGTACTTTGCAGTGAATGTGGTGCGTTGGTTTTTGTCAGTTCCATCCAAGTCCTATACGTCCTATCATCCATTCGCACTATTTAACCACTATTAAGCAAATCCAAGTAAATAACTAATCTGTGCATTACCTAAGTAGAGGTATTTACTTCGTAGATATATTTGCTTCATCGACAGTTTTTTGCAGTGTGTGCTATTTGCAATTTTGTATGTACTGGCATGCATCAATATCGCAGTGATTTTTAAAGAAGTTTGTAATTTTTGGTGAAATAACAAGAAAAATACACCACAGTCACACCTGCCATTACAGTTTGTGAATGGTAGGCCTCACATGAACCTTTGACCTTGATATGTGATCTTTGGCCTCATCAACAATGAGTTTCTGGTATATCCATAAACCAAGTTTGGTTCCAATTGAACTTCAACTTTCAATCTTACAACTTGACTTCACTAACCTTTGTGACCATGACACATGACCTTTGACTCATCAACAAATGAGGGACCCATGGTGCACCTATACTCAAGTCTGGTTGAAATCCATTCAAGTATGTGGATATTACAGGCAAATGTTAGCCCCTTTTTCACAATAGACAACAACATCATCAACCGACAACAACAACATCAACGAGGCAAGTGATACAAAATACATGGTGATCCATATTTTAAGTTTCTTAATTTGCTGACCATACAGGTGCATCAAAAAATCACAACCTTTCAAGCTATCTTTTTGTTACAGACATGATTTTATTGGAGAAAAGCTCAGAAAACTATTACTTTACAGAAGTTAATGTACCAATTTGTGATGAAAAATGTGTTAAATGCGAAAATTCTGAAAAATTGAATATGGTAACAGCAGAATCACATTCAAGTTTGGAAATTTGAAGGAAATCACTCAGATGGAAATAATAATGGAACTAACTCCTTTAACCCTGACATTCCCGACATCTAAACCCCAAGCCCTCGTGGGTATTTAAAGTATCCACAGCACACCGGAAGTTTTCCACCCAGACGCACCTGGTTACGTGCGACGCATGCATGCAAGTCAGCAGAGGATCAGAATATCTTTGCTCCGTCGTGTAATGAGAGGATTGTAAGACTACACCCCATGCCCAAAGATAAAAGTCTTAAAGTAAAGCTTTAATGGAAATGACATCAAGTGTGATTCTTGATCTTCACCCCCAGGTCTGTGTTATCTAATCTTCACGCTTTCTATTATACTAATCCCGCTGCCACAAATGCATGGTCACACAATCTTGTTTTCTAGCCTTTCCAAGCATCCACCCATTTACTCAACTGGCCAAGTCAAGAGCTCACCTAACCTATGAGAGTAGACCACAAAGGTCAAATCCAAAATGAAACCTTTTCAAGCCTGTCCTATACACACTAGTATTGTGTTCTTGAAGAAAATAGTGTCAGCCATTTTTCAGCTGCTAAGTCACATTTTGAAGAAAATAGGGTCAACCATTTTTCTACTGCAAAGTCAACTTTTTAAACCTCTTGCTAATAATGTAAACTCTAAGCGTTGATAATCGTGCATTTTGACTCCTATACTCCAATAATCTACAAAATAAATGTGACATTCGAACATGATTCATTTTTCTTACACGTTCTTTCCAGGCAGTTGTAGCTTCTTTATAGGCGTAATTAAGCAGCATTACTTTTTCACATTTTGTACAGCTTTTAACAGTTCTGCAGTTTAAAGGTGCCCATCCGATTACAGAATATATTTTTCTCTGTTTCAAAGTAAGAACCATCGCCAACATGCTTTAATTCCAAAATTTATTTTGAATCTGACATACCATTTTAATGTGAGCGGTAATTGAGTGTACTGTAACAGCCCATAGAGTACTGTACAAACTATTTTTACAGTCTTTTGAATGAGTGGTTTAATTTGCAGTATTTTTTCATAAATTTGTACATTTTTGTTTACAGTTTTGCAGTTTAAATTGCAGATTCAAATTGCTACTAATTACAGCTAATAAGCCAAATTGCCATTTTAATTCTGGTTCATTCCTGATGTATCGTGGGTAACATCACACCAATCGTGGGTGTCCTAATATCTTGAAAACACAACGAGGTTGCTGTAGTTCTCCAATGCGATGAACTTTGCAATTACCAGAAAAATGTTATATTGAGCTTTGTATGCTGTTTGCTCTTCATACCCTTTGTGACACTTGTATAAGCTGAAAAATTAATTTCCTTCAATTTGTATTTACCGGCAAAAATAATTTGCTTTAATTATAATGATTAATGTGGTAAAAGACAGGAAAAAATCAAAGGAATTCACATAGCGGCTAAATTCATGCATTGGAGAAGTACAGTAATCTTGTTGTGTTTTGATGATTTTAGGACATCCGACCACACCCGTGAATCTGAAATGCTGAACTGGAAGTTATAACGGCAATTAGGCTTAGTGGTCATTAAATATACTACAGGCTTTTAAATTCATGGTTGTGAAGAAAAGGGGACATTTTTACGAGGCCTCGTCCCCTGACTTAATTGCCTGAAACAAAATTTTGATTTTTATATCATTTGAGCCATTGGCCTAAGTATAGTATGTGTGCCTAAGCTACTTGCAGATTCGATCTACTCTAAAAGAAATTCATAATTGTATCTTTGACAGAAAGAAATTACAACTCAGTGGTCTATGGTACAACGTGTTATGTACATTCACCCATAACATCGAAACACACCATCAAAATCAACCGAAATTAATAAAATACCCATTTTCGTTGAAGTATCTTATCACTGACCTCATAAACAAAAATGGAAGGATTCTTGAATCACACAATGCACCTTTAATTGCCAAATACAGCCAGCATTAATTGCATCAGGAAAGAACAAATTCGTCTTACAATGCTATCTAAAACCACTAATAACCCATGAAATAAGGGTTTTTCTTTATTCCTTTGAGTCAAATATTCCTGAACAAAAATTAAATGCCCGATTGTTGTTTTTTTCCTGTCTGATCTGCAATAACCCACATTAGTTTGCATTCTCACACACAGAAAGGGTCAGCGACGAAGGGGCACTACTATTCCAATTGCCACCTCTCCTATCAAAAGCACGATATCTGAATTGCTGGCTATTCGGGTTTTGCGTCACAGGTCCGCCAGACTTATTCCTGCAGCGCTACTCAGCTTCTGCTGATATCTCTTTGCTGATTTAACCTCCTGAGAACTAGCACCCTGATGAGTCTGTCTGATTGGCTCTTACAGCGACAAGAATGAAATAGCCCCAAGAAGGGATAGGAAATAGGCTTACTAGCAGAGCTATGGGGGCTGAAGAGGGCATGAGTGGGGGGGCGAGTAAAGATGGGTGAAGTTTGTGGTAGAAGGTGGGGTCGTCATTAGGATTGGGGAGGGGTGGTGGGTTGGGGGTGGTATAGGTGTGAGAAGGTGGAGGAGGTGGGGGGGGGGAGTGATAAGGCCCAGAACGGGGAGGGGGAGGTTGGAGGGGTGGGGTGGGGCGGTAGGGGGTGGGAGAGGGTGAGTAAGGAGTGGGGGGGTTGGGGTACAGTTTAGGGATGATGGTTGGGGCTGGTGGAGACGGGGTAGTGAGGTGGTGTCGGATGGGTGTGGCGGGTGTGTGGGGGGTGGGGGTAGTGATAAGGGAATTGTGGGTGAGGGGTAAAGGAGGAGGGGTGGGTGTGGGGGTAAGGGGGGGTGTGAAGGGAGAGGAGGGGGTAACGGGTTGGTTGGATAGAAGGGAGGAGGGAAAGGTGGTGGCAAGGAGAGAGTGAGGGGGGGGTATTGGGGGTGCGGGGTGGTGGGTGGGTTTGTGGTGGTGCGGGGGGGGGAAGGCGGAGGTGTTAGGGGGGGGGGTTTGGAGGGGAGGGGGGTGTTAGGGAAGGGTGGGGGGGTGGATGGGGGTGGGGGGGGAGGGAGGGGGTGTTGGTTGGGGGAAGGGGATGGGGGGGGGGGGGGGGGAATGGTGGGTTGTGGGGGACTTTGGTGAGACTAGGGGGTTGGGTAAGAGGGGGGGGGGTGATAATGTGTGGGGTATGTTGAGGATGAGGGGGGGGGGGGTGGGAATGCCAGAGCCCCCTCTGAATACCAATCAAAATGTCTTTCCATAGGGTGTGTGACTTTACCACCAATCTTATCGTGTTTAGATGCCGATAAATAGGTAGGTGTGCCATGTGTTCGCATTTTATCCAAGACTTAACATTGCTTGTACTTATTTGACTCTTTCTTTTGTTATTGTTATTACAACTGAAAATCTCTTTCTGGTTCTAATTTTTTTATAATATTAAATACTAATCAATTATCTTATACCTTCCGTGGTAAGAGATTGAAAGCACACGAAGAAATTAGGTTTCAGATGATCAAGGTGATTTTGGGTTTGTTGTGGTCAGATTACAGTTCAGCGAGAAAAGCAAATGGCATAAACCATTTTCCTAGTGGAATCACATCGGAGCTGTTCCAAAGAGTTGTGCGAAACCATCCCATGTCATTTCGCCAAGCAGCTTGTCTGGCTCAAGCTACTTTCATAGATTGGAGTTATATATCACAGCAACTGAAACGGTAGTTTTTCCATTCCCTATTTGCAGCTTGTTATTTAGCACTAGGATAAATAAAAATCTTGTGCCCAGAGTGAACTGGAATTTCTCAACTAGATTAGGGTGAATCTCGTGGTCGATTTGGAAAATTTTTAGCCACAAAATGTTAATGTGCTGAGTAATCCAATCTCTCACAATCTGCAATCAAAGAGGCTGCCAGACAATTTTCATTTTTTTTCTATAAATCAAATCTTTATACAGACAAGTCAGGTGTTTCTAGAATCAACAAAAAACAGTGCTCCTTTTTCTTTGCTTGTAAGTTTCACATTGGCATTAATAAAATCACAGCACACGGAACTTTTACACTAAAATTTACATACAATCACACTATTTAAATGACATGCATTTCTTTCTCTTTATCGAACATTTTCAACTGAATTTATGTCTACTGTGTCTGACCAGAAGTAAAGGAACCACTGTTTCTCTTAAATGCAGTGTAAATAGTGCAATGCAATATGGATTGGTTTAAATCATCTGATGAACATTTACTGCTTTTGTACTGATACGTGAATGTCACGCACAGTTCTAAGTGCTAATCAGGGGTGTTATTGATTTTGTGGAAAAATCCTGAATTGTGTAACAAAAATCCTGAAAACAGCATAAATTTGGACCTAAAATACTTAGAATCAGGCTAAAATTAATAGAGTTGGGGAAAATTTGAAAAAAAATGAAACCAGGACAAGAGCACCAATGGTGCTGAATCTTCAATACGACAAGTGTGTTAGAGTTTGAGTAAGAATTGGTTTTTTTGTTTGTGCTTTGGGTTTTTGGTTAGATGTTTTTGTGATCAAGTCTTGTGATCTAGCAATTAAGAAGTGGTGGGGCTGGAGGAAGGTCACTTAAAGATCTGGTTTTTTGTTAACCTTATTGCTGCATTCTCTTTGTGGTATGTAACCTTTGTTCTCATTTTTTATAAGAGGGTTCTTTCATGGCTACTGCACTGATGTGTTACCCTATTTTACCTTTGAGCTTTTGAAATGCCCTTCTAATGACCGTTGTCATTGTATGAGTTTTATGGCATAAGCAACTCAACCTCAGATCTCCAAGTTTTATTGCTGACCCGAATATATGTCCCCGTGTGTGTCAACTTTGGTTGGCACGGGGACTATAGAAAATCTTGTGCATTGGTGTGTGTGTGTGTGGCGTGTTGTGTGTGTGTTTGTCCCACCCAATATCTCTGGATCAATATTGTGGTTGTCCATCTTTGCAACTAATGCCATCTCAAGTGGACATGGGCTGGGATGTAAAGTGGGTCATGGTGACATAGGTCAAAGGTCCCATATGGTCACAAATAGAGTCAAATTGGTCAAGAATAGGATATATAGTTATAAGCCTTGTAAGCACGATTTCTTTTGATCTAACACGTATGGTTTCCATTTTTGCACCATAGATGTTCAACCAGTAATTGTGGATGAGTTCGGAGGTGGGGTATGTCGCATGGGTCAAAGGTCAAATGTGGTCAAAATGGGATGAAATGGCATAAGCCTTGTTGGCAATTGTGGTGGACGATGAAACTTGGTGGTGGGTCAACTTCATTGCCAAAAAATTTAAGGTCAATTTTTTTTTTTTTTTTTGAAGGTCATGTGGGGTCATCAGGTCAATGGATATATTGCATAACCCTGTCAAATGGGGTAGGATGAAGAAATTGGGTGATTGGTGGTGAACAATCAGTGCTGAAAAATGTTAGGTCATTTCAAGTCATGCGGGGTCATTCAAGGTTAAATAAGGTCAAATGTTATTAAATTGCTATAGCCCTTGTCCATTGTGGTATGATGATGAACTAATGGTTGTGTTCAACATTCAGTGGTGAAAAATTGGACGGTCCCCATTTCAGTCTGTTGGGTCATCAAGGTCAAAGCACTAAGTAGGGGTAGATGGTAAAACTTAGTGGGTTGGGTCAGCATTCAGTGCCAAAAATTTGAAGGTCTGAGGGTCCATCCAAGGTCAAAATCACTAATTATGTCAAGTAAAACTTCTCGTCTGAACTGTTTAACCAAGGCGGTCCTTGAACCACTATGTCGCCTGTTGGCTATGACATGTTGTGTTATGACCTTCAAATTTTTCAGAAACAAATGTTTACTACACCAAGTTTCTTGCCATACACTATTTTGTAGTGTTATTTGACTTGATGACCCACCTGTTCCTTGAAAGTACCTTCAAATTTGTCGGCACTGATGTTGACCACCTCACCGAGTTTCATTGGCCCAATCCATTCCCAAACAGCAAGTGGTCAAGGTCACAAAGGTCACATGAGGTCAAGAACATGAGGGATACTACCCAAGGCCCACTGTATTAAATTGTAATGAAAGCCCGATTGCCAATATGATGCACCAAGCGTGTTACAATTTGACCATTTTACAGGTGCAACTATAGATTTCAATAACAGGTGTCCTAAAAAAATGAAAATTCTGAATTTGGCACTGGGTGTAAAGCTATATCAAAAAACATCACATCTGTGATGATTAACTGAAAACTGTTTCCTTTGGTACAAAAGTTGAAATTTCGATTTTTGTATAGGAGAAAGTACGAAATTTTTGCCTAATGTTTTTCTATGAAATATACGCATATAAAAATCACCTTTGTTTTTCACGTTTAAGATAAAAACTACCAAATACAAGGTAAGGAAATCATTTGAGTATCTAATCATATAATCACTACATATGACACCTTACATGGATGTCTCAAATCTCTCGTTGCACCTTTTAAGGTCACACAAGGTCAAAAAGGTCACATAGGGGCCACCGACACGCGGGTGATATATGTGGATGCTACAAGCCAATGTTATAAGTCTGACCATTTTAAGGTCAGCACGAGGTCAAAAGGGTCATATGATCACCCACATGCGACACGATGCAAGGGCCATTTTATCGAAGTTGCCTAGAAATCTGTCGGCATATGTGGATACACCAAGCGATTTTATGATTCGACCATTTTAAGGTCACACAAGGAAAAAAGGTCATACGACATCAACAACATTGGGACATTACCCACGAGGCATTGCAACTAAGTTTTATGAAATCGTTTGACGTATGTGAATACGCCAGCAATGGACTAATTCTGGTCACACCAGGTTCCATGAGGTCACAACATGTGGGACCCGACCCAAGGCTAATGTCTCAAAGTGTCCTGAAATCGATCGGACCTTGGTCATGATACACCAAGCATTTTATAATTTTTAGAATTCTGATCATTTAAGATCACACAAGGTCACCAACATGTTGACTTAATCCAAGGCAATTGTAATCACGTGTCAGGAAACAATTGACCTGGATTACCAGTTACTTTCGTATTTCTACATTTTGGGAACTGGACCTCTAAGGACTTCTATAAGACTTTAGACTCCCACTCGTGATAAGGAACTGGGGGTGTGGGGGGGGGGGGGCGACCATACAAAGGACATTACATGCAGGACATAAAATGTGTGCATGTATGCCTAGGTGGAAACATGTCAGACTGCCAACTTTGGATACACCTTTCGTATTCCATAAACAAAAATCAGTATTTTGGACCCAAAATCAATATTCTTGCGAATTTGTCATTTTTTGCCCTAAAGTTCACTTTACGGCCTGTATGTAGAAATGTCAGTGCATTGCAGGTGCATTTTGGGCGCACAAAGATGTTTTTTTTTAATGACATGAAAATTTAAAATGAAAAGTCAGAACTTTAAAGGCTCCTAACTTGAAAACTAAGCTACATATGTAACAAATAAACTGCATCGTGAGATCGAGCTCTTAAAATACAGCTTTTCCGAAAAAAATGGACAGAGCTCCGCGTCTGACAGCCCCATTTTAAGAACTGTCATTCAGGAACTAAGTCCATATGGATATTTTTTTTTTGTTACTATCAACAGTCTAAACTTTCAAAGCTTGAAAACGTTAAAAACAAACTATATACTATAAGCAAAAAGTGTTTTTAGTGCTATACCGTTGCAACCATTGCAGTGTAAATATTAATCAACATAGCAATCAGAGTACATGTTTGGCATCAGCAGTTAATAGTTAAATCAAAAGAGTTGATGAAGGTGAACCATCCGAAGTCGGGAGAAAAACATGTCGAAAACTATTTTTAACTACTTTAAAAATGAAAATCTGTCCATCCAGTCCCCCTTTCTTCATTTTAGAAAGATTGCCCTCTTTCCTTACTTTACTGTCTGTATTTATTTTTTTCTTTCTCTTTAATACACTTTCTTTTTTATTGTTAAATGCTATATTTTTCGTGGTTTTGCGGGAAAACGTACCCGTATTTCGTATCATTTCCCGTAGAAAAAAAAGCAAATACAAAAATCCGTACTAGTAGGCAGTCCTGCACGCGCAAGTGTGTTTGGGTTAACATTTTTACTACAGACGCACAGACCTACATCAGCTTTATGGGCTAACAAAAAATATTCATATGGACTGTTCTTTAAATCATGTAGCACGTAATGTTTTCCCTAAAACCATCATGATTTAATTGCCCCCGCGCGCTTACTAAAAACATTCGCTTTGCTCCGTGCTGCATGCTGAATTTTCCCATTCCCCCTTTTTATTTTGTTCAGCATTTCTTCAAGAACATTTTCGCTCTGACAGTCATCAAGAAAACAATGCTAAGTAAAAAAACATTCCGTCCTCATGTTTGATGTAGACTTGTCGGAAATAAGGGCAAAAATTTACAATCATATCAAGGTAGACCTATTAGGCCTAGTTTTATTTCCTATTCGACAGTTTATGTTTTAAGACAACTGAGCGGGGTTCGTACTTTCCATACCGGATTACTTACGTCCGCAGGAGATTCTGTACAAGATTAAAAGTAACCGCATGCAGGGAATTCCTGTCTGAACCATCATTAATACGAAAGGGGGAGATCGCATTCACTAATTAATCTTCTGTTCGTATTTCCTCCTCATCTAGGCTAACAATCTTATGGTGCATGAAGCTTTGAGATGCTTTCCGCTAGTTTCACATTTCTTTATCAGAGTCTCGTTGGAACTTATAGTACAAAGTGCGTCCCCTCCCGTCCGCATATTTACCAAACGGTGGATGCGGTGGGCTTTGTGACACTTGCGAGCTTACCCTGGCCCATTTTCTAACCCTCCTAAGAGCTCTGATAACTTACATAGGGGCCTATGAACAAGGCCATTTCAGTTTGTGTCCGTTTACATCTTACGGGTGGAAAATATTGACTACCTGCAACTTGTCTTCCCCGTTGTAAACAAACGGGGAATCCCCAGGTGACTTAATCAGGAATCCTACAAAACAGCCACTGCTTTTGAGAGCATATTACCTATGTTCGTCGTGATTTTTTTCTGACCGTAGGCTACATGTATCTCAATTATTTTATAAACAAAAGCTTTTTTCCTGTTTCCTCCTATATAGAAACAGTAATTGAAATTTAGTGCGGACTTGCAATGCAGTAACTCATATTTTTCCAAAGCCTGGTTCTATGGCCTTTACGGTTGGTCTATCACGGCCACGGGTCTGTTATGGTAATTATTGTTTGCCTATGTAATAACAGTGCCAAAGCAATGGACAAGGGGATTGGCCCCATTGAGCACGTTTCTCATTCTGCCGGTAAATGCCAAGAGCAGCCCATAATTGATTAAGTTAATTATCATTAGGTCGTGTGATGTTTGATCAACTTTTCAGGTAGTAAAATGAGCACAATTTGGTGTATTTCCACCCTCGCAACGACAAGAACCCTATGAATGGAAGGACAATATTTAGGCGATTGGATTTAAACTAACCTTGACCGAGGTCGCTCCAGGCTTTTCGTACGTATTTTCTTATTATGAGGTCCACCTGATATTGTAACCGACTTCTTAATCACGCTTCTTGAATCTATGGTGGGTAGCAACAAGAGTATAATGCAAATTAGCAACCTGCAGGTTATTGCAGATACTACATTAGATACAGGGTGTACGCCTATGGTTTTCTATTTTTAGAAGATGACCAAGAACAAAATTTTAATCTTGCAAAACCTCAATTTTCTGTTAAATAGCCATAGTAGGTTTTAAATAAAGTTAATATGTAACGACATTGCTAGAACCTCGCTCCGTGGACAAAGTTTTATTCGACCCTTTTGTGAACATGGAAGGGTTGGCTTTCGCGTGTTGTCAATTAACAATGATTCCACCCCTAGTTACGTTCCATACCAAAAATCTGCCGTCATGTTAGTAATTAACATTTAAGTGCGTTAAATAAAACACTACATACGGGGTTTAACTCAACGCAATTTAAAAAATGAGCATTTGACATTTAAAAAAAGCATCGCGATGGTGATGCAAGAGATACAGTCCTGACTTGATCAAAATAATGTCTTTGAAACTCCATTTGAGCAGCCGTTCTGTATTCTCCTACACATTTCACTCCTTATGCCACACACACACCACACAAAAGACCTGTGAGCACAATGTTTGCTGCCGGGAGAGGTCTATTTCTCATAACAACAACACTGAACCTTGAGGCATCGCAGTCTGTGTCCTTTTATGAATATTCCAACTGCGTAACTCATTGTTTGCCGAGGGTCGCCATTTTTTTGGTGGTAGTTTTTTTTTGTGTGGCTGCAACAACGGAACAGTCGAAGAGCTGCATGTTCGCATGGAAACATCCCGAGGTCGATTTTCTTCGAACACATTAACAAATAAATGACACTAAATCATTATAAACTTCAATAAAACAAAAATAATTTATTTAAACAATAAGCTTACAATAAAAAAAAACTAACATATATACACAGTCCAAAAAAGACTCTTTGAAAAACGCAATCGCACTGGACCCGGCAATCCCATCCATGTCCCTTAATTAACTGGTAATATTCTTCACCTTCGGACCCCGACCTTTAAAACTCGGAGAAAGAAGTGCGATCATGCCCCGGGATCATTTGACGTCGGCAATGCGAACAGCCTAGCCGGAACACACATTAACAAATACAAGACTACACATCGCCACAAACTCCCCCTCCAAAAATTAGCCCCAAACACTTTCACAAATAAATAATACATACATAACAAACTAATCTATTAATCAAATAAAGACCATACAACTAACATTAATCACCAAACCGTAGGCACACCCCAAATTAAACCTAATATTGCCAGACTCCACGTATAAATCAACTTATCTACCCCTAACCATGGTATACCCCTAAGTATGATATTTAATTTGGACATAGTTTTTTTTACAACCCCTGCTGCACTTGCATACGGACGCTGCCATACATACTTGAACGCATGGAATTGTACTAAACGTATACACCACATACACAGTGCAATCAGGGCCTGATTCTGATTCTTTGCTCGTGTTATTGAGTGGTTTTTTATCTAGGTTTCGCTATTAAAAAATCGCGCT
The DNA here is from genome assembly GCA_023653785.1 of Ophioderma brevispina. Taxonomy (NCBI): domain Eukaryota; kingdom Metazoa; phylum Echinodermata; class Ophiuroidea; order Amphilepidida; family Ophiodermatidae; genus Ophioderma; species Ophioderma brevispina. The sequence goes on along the minus strand of JAMKCH010027354.1, from coordinate 4,459 downwards.
TTCGACTGCCGCGTTCGCTATTACAAAACACATACTGAGTATTGAATCTGATATCTTGGGTACGGGGTTACACAATTCGACAAACACAAAAACTAACGGTGAAATAACACACTTCTAGGCCGAGTTTGCTGACGAAATTCATTCAGCTTGAAGAGCACAATCCCACACGTCACACGACAATTTTTGAACAAATATGCTCAATCAAGGGCAACGTAGAATAGGCCTAGACTTTTTCTCCCGCTCTGCCGAATCGGTAAGATTAGATTAGCTTCACTCTCATGAAGCTAAAAAAACCTGAAGAATCACCTCCCTGGCTAATACCTTCACTAAGACCCCAAATTTTACAGATGTGGGCCCAAATATTGTTTGTTCTGAAAAAAGCACTATGTTTCTCATTTACGCCTGTGAAATCTTAGGACTAAAGGGTGTTTGGTTTTTGATGTCACAAGTGAAAAAGTGACCCACTTTGGTCAACCAATATTTAATCTCACACAAAATTTTTACACAAAATTTGACAGACCTTTCAATTATATTTTTAGCTTCCGTATCACATGTATTGCAAAATCAGCATGAAATTTAGGGAACAAGTTCATTTCTATCAGATGAAGTTAAACTTTACATGTTGGCATGCCTCCTTACATTAATACATTTTCAAATCTATCAAACCAAGGCAAAAGGTGTAGACAGCAGACTAACACTGTCCCAATAAAAAGTATACAATCAAACTAACATTATAAAAAATATAAACTGCACATTTCTGTGAGATATTTTTACTTTATTTGTTAGACCAAATCCTAAGCTAAATCCTTTTTTAGTCATCCAATTTGATACACCCTAACTGGAGTTATTGTCAATTGAACCAAAGGATAAAATACCACTCTGGCCCGTTTCCATTTGACGGTTCAGACCTAAGTTATAAGTATGTCCATAATTGTGGGTTTAAACCGTTTTCAAACAAAAATTACATTGTACCATCAGAGTGAATGTATTGTCATTACAATTAAAACTATCACTATATTATTTTTCAAACAGTGACAGCACAATAATTATGTTTTGGGGGAAGTGGGGCCTTCCACTTCAGGGCGACAATAATTATGAAACTCATGTAAATTTTTGGGAAGTTCACTCTGAAACTAATGGAACAGTCACAAGTCTCTGTGGGGGGACAAATGTATGGAACACAATCTAATGTGGACGGCCAACGTTCCCCTTCCCCTAGTCCCCCACTGCCTCCAAGATGCCATGAAGGAACATAATTAAGAAACCAGGTGCACGATGAACAATAAAGGATCGTTGGTGTTCAAAGGCCTCAGTTTGACTTTCAACGAGGTGTTTTTTAGGGTTCTACCTTCGCTGAAACCTGGAGTAAGGCTGATACAACAAGACTGTTGGAATTTAATTTCCCCATACGACGTGTATTGTATTGGCAATTTTGACATATAAAGTTTATAATTATATTTTCACAATAAGCAGCACTTTATTACCATATTTTTTAATTTAATTTTCAAAAAGAATGTCTTGAAGTTGATTTCAGTGACACTTGTGTTGATATTGGGATGCCGAAATGACCCACAGGTTTTTCAGGGACTCATAGAATTGGCCTACTTCCTGAACCAGACCCCAAATTTACACCAACTGAAAATTCTTGATGAAAGCTGAACTTTCTCTGAAACATCAGTTAACCTCAGTTTGAGATGACCTAAAGTATTTGATGAAAAAATATCTTTGATTGTATCGTTTTTTGGGACAGTCGTACGATGGCATACTGACATTTTTGTCTACTCCAAGAGCTATTCTGATTTAATGAACGCTTTATTACCAAAGGAGAATAGGGTGTTTCTTCTATAATAATGCCTTCTTCAATACAATTTTGGCATGGTTTTCATATGATTTCATAGTGACAAAAAGTAACTACATGAACAGAACCCATCCAAGTCTTGAATTTCAGTACTTTTTGTCACTATAAACTCATTGACAACCAGTGCACAAAATTGTATTGGAATGCTTCTGGAGAACACACCCCTCGCTTTTGCTAATACCCAACCAGCAACCATTAATTCACAAATGCCCCTCATTCTGCAGAATACATATGGTTGGATTGAATTTTACAGAAAGTGATAACATGGGGCATATCCTGAATGGTTATAGATCTGCAACACTGGTATTGTGGATCAGCTTTTGGATTATGCATAGTGCAGTTAACGGTCCACTTTTTGTATTCCCCACACACACACGGCGGTCAAACAAATTTGACGTGTGGGACCCCGCAGAAATCTCTCCATGTAGTTGGAATACCCAGTCTCATATTTTCATCGCTTTTTAAAACTACATATCCGATATTTTTCGTACAAAGTCTTTTAGTAGATATTTATTCCTCTAAATTACACCATTTTAACATGATACCAAACACCTTGAAGAACGTTGTTCCGTCGAGACAAATTTATATGGAACGCCAATTGCAAACCCTCGCCATTCTGCCATTCAAACTCAATGATAGATTCAACGTAAACAGCCTCCGTACCTTTGCCGGATTGATTTCATCACCACGCCCGGTTGTTTGACCGTTATTTTTCGTACCAACATGTCCTCAGATTATTAAAATTCTTCTTTATAGAGAGGTAAGATCATTATTAAGCATATGAACCCTGGGAAAGTTTCGTCCATCTCAATGAAAAAAACATGTTTTTGAACACAAATTTTAACCCCGTTTATGGCAATTAGAGGTGGATTGGGCCATGCCTGCGTGCATGCATATGGTGAATGGATGTTACTCAGGGTAATTGTCATGTGATTAGTTTTGGGCTCAGTCATTGGCTTTGTGTCGAGCGTTAATTGCCCAAACTTTGGCTTCAATTTCTCTAATAAACGGATTCTAATGGCGTAACCCGAGTTAGTCACAGAAAGGTCGCGAGGCATTTGCCATGGACTGTAACTGCATGAGTGGTTGAGACCAACTGAAATGGATACTAGTTTGTTCGAGGAAAACACTGCTGTAATTTATTTCTAATTTCTGACTTTATAAACCAGAAAAATAGAGCCAAGCACTGAAATACATGACTCCAATCATTTGCAAGAGTCCCCATCAAAGGTCATAGGATAACTGGTATTATGGGTTCAACAGTTGATTGAGTCTCTAGGGAGAGTTGGCATCTGTTAATTCACATTATAGTTCCCACGAATTTTTTTTTTGTTTTTTTTTTTTGTAATTTTGCATTCTTGTTGTGTGAGAGTTCAGGACAATTGTGATTGTACATGAATGGCTTAGGTCCTCACTTATATTTATCCTCCTTTACCCCCTGAGTCTACCCAGTTATTGTATTGACTTTCCAGGACTACATGATATTTAGTACAAAAATTTACCCTGTGGGTATATTCAATAATTGGTCAAACCTTTTTATTATGACTCATAGCCTCAACAAATTATATTCTTTCCGAAAGTAGAAACTTGGAGCCTTTCAAATCATGACGTAAGTTTCAATGTTACGGAGGTCATAGCCGAGGTCAAAGGTCAAGACCTTTGGTCACTTCCTGAAATAAGTGAAATTTGCATTTTACTGAATAACAGCACAAAATGTCCTGATATTACCAAATTTTCGCTTGGAAAAGGTTGACATATCATTTTGTATTAACAAATGCCAACTTCAACAAAAATGTCGATTCGATGACAATTTTGAACGTTTTTACGAAATGGGAATTTTTCGGCCAAAAATTGTGTATTAGTCCAACAATTGTACCCTGTGGGTATGTTCAATATTTGGTCAAAACATTTTTATTAGACTCATAGCCCAACAAAGTATATATTTCCTGAAAGTAGAAAGTTGGAGCTTTCAAATTATGATGTAAGTTTCAATATTTCGTGGTCATATTCCCAGGTCAAAGGTCAATGACCTTTGGTCACTTCCATGGAAAAAGTGCAAATTTGCAGTTTTACCGCATAACGAGCGATCAAAATAGTCCGAGATTACCAATTTTCACTTTTAGAAAGGTTGACTATCAATTTTATATTCCAAAAATGCCAACTTCATTATAATAATGTCATTGATTTGATTAAAATGTGTGTTTTTTCATACAAAATTGATTTTTTTTCTACAAAATTTGCAAATTGGTGAATTACTGTATGTGTATGGCGGCAATATTTTACCATTTGTTCTTTACCTGGAACACACTGCACTCATTTGTATACTAGTTGAATAATTACATAATTCCAGCAGTATTAATTTGCATTTGCTGGGTTTTATACGTTGTAAGGTCAGAGTCAATGACCTCTTCTCATGTTGAATAGTTACAATTGCACAACAGTATGATTTTACATGAATACCGCAACTTTCTCCAAAGTGCAATGGAGTATCTACATGTTGGTCACAGAATTTCCATAATAATGCTACTTGGATAGCACGGAACCTTCTATACAGTTTGGTATCAAATATCATAAAATAATGGAACTGTTAGTGTCTGAGTC
>JAMKCH010027353.1:0-26911 GCA_023653785.1 Ophioderma brevispina | reverse complement strand
TTTTATTTTTTCTTTTTATTTCTCGCCGCGAATTTTCACCAATTACTTCGGGGGAAAAAATATTTTCTTCTTGCCTATGTAAGAATTCTAATAACTTGATATTATTATTGCAAAAATGATATAATTCGTACCAAAAATGACTGCTAAAAACTTTAAAAATCCATCTTTTGGCAACCGGTAAATTTGGAAAATCACATATGGCTGAGAAGCTGATCACTTACTCTCGAAAATCCAATCGGCGAATCGCTCCCCCCGCCATCACAGCGAGCGGATTCCACTTTTCATTCATAATTCTATGATTCGGATATTTACGGAGATTCCGCAAGTGGTGCCGAGTGCCAAGCTATATTTATCGTGCATGTGCAATGAGACACGCCACAATGGAGCAGCAAAGAGGACAACTTTTTAAATCACCCATCGTGATGATTACTTCGCCCTTAAAGAAAAGTTACCACGTTTCGCTATACCTTTCGGAAATGGAATAGACATATCATTCATGCTATATTTAAGGATGGCTGATCTGTCGGAGCATTATTTTGCTACATGCTTTTGTTTCGGGGAAAAACTCAAAATAATTCCATGGGAAAGTTGGTGAGACCCACGCCAAGTCGTTGGGGGGTGCCACTCGCATCTGGTTTCGGTCACCGATTACGTAACGGGTGATTGAACTCCACTAATTACGCGGAACGCAATGAGTACTATTACACTCACAAAAAAAAAAAAAAAAAAACACTCACTCATGGGCAGATCTCCTTCTGCCCTTTTTTTAGCAAGTTGAGCATTTTGTGTCAAAAGTGATGATATAACCGGCTTGATCATATTTCGGACTTTCAGCCTATCTTTTAAAACTTTTTGGTGACATTCACTAACAAAATCCATATGAACCTAAATATGTGCAATTACGAGGACTAACTTCCATTAAACCCCTTTAACAATGTCAGGAGAATGAGAATTAGTCATGCAGATAGAAGAGGATTGCACTGATTTCATCTGTTAACAGTATGATTGTCAACATGATTTTACTGCAACTTTTAATTCCTGGGATGGGTTCGGTCTAGTGGGCATAACTTAAACAAGTACTGTCGTTTCACCACAAATGAGGTTGTACAAATTCTTAAATAAACACTGCTTCCATTTATATCCCATAATGGTATACGATGTATCATTCCAACTTGACAGACGACATTTTTTTTGGATGTGCTTATTTTGCTTCATAGCCTCATCAACTGGAAAACAACTGTGTGTCTTGTGAATATAAACCTGAGTGAAACTTCTTGCGACTACGGAAATTAGTATTTGGAAACTTTCAAAGCCCACTCTGCTTGATTCTTGCAACTTGTTGTGCAAAGAGCCGCGAGTTAAAATGACTTCTACTAGACGGGAATCATGGTTTAGCGTAGGTCTACTCCTTCTGAGTGCCGGTTGTAATCTAAAAGTTACTACACTTTTGTGTTGGCACATATGGACAATTTATGTGGTATGTTTCATTTCACTGAAGTCAAGTGCCGGTCGGCAACCTCCCAAAGGACCTTCTGTGCTCGGTCGGACAAAATGGGAGCAAGCCGGCCCTGCCGTCCGCCGGCCGTCGTAGCTATATCCCTGATGGGAATTTAGAGTATTGTGAAAGGAAAGGCGACTTTGGCTGACTCTTGAGATATTTTATATTCAAAGCCGCGGGTCAATGACTCCAAGCCATTTTTCTCGCGGGTCAGAATTAAAAGTCAAGAGTCCCTGACCCGGGACCTCGGGTCCCTGAACCCCTGTTCTTGTCACTTTTTTGTTGTGCATTCTATACACAGAGAGAAGCCAGGCAGACATTAAGTGATAATCAAACAGAGGGTCCAAGAGTTTCAAGAGGTTTATGTAGCTGTCAAGGCACTATTTCAAACTACAGACAGACACAGATACAAAGATGGAAGACTATCTACCGCAGGGTAATGGTTAAAGCCTTATCAGCAGCAGCAGGTACAGCCATCTACTGATAATATCCCCATAAGGCGACAAAAAAAACCTGTTTTAATACGGGCGAGCGGACCTTTCGAGTAGGGTCTGTTGGTGGGGCGAATTTTTTTTTTCTTTCTGGAGGGTCAAAATTGGGCCTAAAATTAGCCCCAAACTCTGAAAAATCAAGAGAAAATGAAATTTTTTACAAATTTTCTTTACAAAAATTAGCCAACAAAATTGATAATTTGGGCTAAAAAACAGGCTGATTTTAAATGATTTTTGGAAAAACTAAGACAAAATTACTCTGCAAAACTGAAAAACAGGGTTCAGTCGACCCAAAAACAGGGTTTTTTATTTTCGTCGCCTAATATGGAATCAAGCATTTTAAAGTTATAATAGCACATTTTTTTCGAAGAATGCCCCCAAATTTCAAATTTGTGAGATTTATGCAGAGTTGTGTTGGTATTATGGTCTTGTATACTATACCTGTGAATGCAATGCTCAAAAGTGTGCATGTGTCATAAAAGAAGGGATTTGTAATAATAATTAATAATAATAATTTGTATTTTTAACGCTTTTTTTTTTTTTTTTTTTTTTTTTTTTTTTTTTTTTTTTTTTTTTTTTTTTTTTTTTTTTTTTTTTTTTTTTTTTTTTTTTTTTTTTTTTTTTTTTTTTTTAGAAGCAGGAGGAAACCGGAGTACCCGGAGAAAACCTGCGGGAACGAGTATGGATCGAGAAACCAAATTCACATAAAGCCACCGAGAACGAGCCCCTGCTGGGAATCGAACCCGAGACCTCAATGGTGAAAGGCGAGGGAAGATACGCTGCGCCAACATGATCCCACTAGGGAATTCATTTGTTAAAGGTGCAACAAGAGATTTTGAGGCACCCAAATACTGTGTCATAATAGTAATTTCATAGATTAAACACTCAAATAGATTCTTACCTTGTATTTGGCTACAGAAATGTCTTAAAAGAAAGAAAAACTAGGTGATTTTGATTTGTTCATATTTCAATGTAAAACATAGGCTGAATCTTGTATTTGCTCCTATACGAAATTAGATACTTCACAATTTTTGTACCAAAGAAACATTTCTCAGCTTAATCCTTTCAGATTGGGATATTTTTGATTAACATCTTTACATCAGGACAAAAATCAGTAATTCGATTTTAGGTACACCTGATAATGTGAAATTTCTCGTTGCACTTTAAGATACAGTCCAGATTCAGACACTTTCTTGAACCTATTTCTTATTAATCTTTATTTCAAAAATAAAGAGTAAAAAGAAAGCTAAGAAGGCAGTTAAGAAAGTGTCCGAAATCTTATATACAAAAACAAATCAATTTGCTAGTGTTGTTCCCTAATTCAATGGCAGTACTAGGGAACAAGCTTTACATTCACTGCTAAAGTTACTAACCAATAACCAATGCAACTCTGCAAATCTCCATTTTAAAAAAAATACAAACCATTTCCAGGGGAGGGGGGCCAAGAAATTCCCAATTTGATGGTGATAGAACTTGGGTTACATGAGCACTGTAATTTGGCTGCAAGTGTTAGGATTGATTCTTCACACCCTTCCAGTACAAGTGCACTCAACAAAATCAATAATAGCAATGTCCCCTCCATCATCTCTTGTACTTGGTCAGTTCAAACAGGGAGGGCGGCCAAGAAATTCAAATTTCAGACGTCGCCATTGGCTTATACAAACACGAAAAAGCGAAATCTGCGAAAATTCTGATTTTTTACATGCTGTCAAGGAATATTTCCTGTATTCCAAAACAGTTGAGCTGAGAATCAACTCCACTGAAGGTTATTTCTAATTTTTTTGTGTGTTAGATAACGAACGAGGACGAAGGTTGTATGTGGGTCCTGGGAAACACCCATGACCCGACCCAAAGCACCAAATTGGTTTGTGTTTGCACTCCCCGTAGTGCTGTAATTTGGTTTGACATTTTTGTGAGTTGCTATAAATGAATGAACTTGGCCGCCACCGCCTGACCTTTACCTTTCAAAACAAACTTTTAACCAAACTTGATGACTTCTGTTCAGCGTCCTAACGTCATCCACAAACTTGGGCATATTTTGCTTTGCATAAAGCGCCTCACGGCAACACTTTTGAATGTTGCGGACATTAATTAGGCATAAAAAATTGTTTGTTTGGCGTAAACCCGACCACCGACCCTTAAAAAACCTGCTGACTCACAAATTTTTTTATGCATTAGCACCAAATAAAAAAATATTTCTGCCAACACGACCCTTATTTTCATCATCCCACATTAAAAATAAATATTTTTTTTTTACCAAAACAAGACAAAAAAATTAACAGAACAAGACAACAAAGCACTACCACAAGTAAAATAAAAGATCTTGCTATTTCATTGAAAAAAGCTTAAAATAGTAAGCATCTTGTATTCATTTGAGATTAATCTTGAGAAGATATACCAATTTTTTTTTTAAAATCTGTCCGACGCCCTCATATTTTTTCTTGCGATATACACGCCAACAAACATACTTTTACAGCAGATGACAATCACGTGATGTGGTCTGCAACTACATCAGCCGTGTGCGCAGAATCCGAACGTTTCTCATGTTCATCGATTGAAAAGGCCTATTGGGATGTTCTTCAAAGGCAGCGATTTATACTTAAAACTAAAAAGTAAATGAATAGTTGGGATTTATAGTGCATTTTCCTCAAATCCACAAGGGCTCCGCACACTTTACAGAAAATCGCCGGCCTGGTGGGCGCCATAATCCCAATTTGCGACATCGCATTTGGTTTTAACATGTAAACACCAATCTTGCGAAAGTCATGAATCTTTTATGTATTCAAGAAAGATTGTCCTTTTCCAAAATTGTTGGAGCTGAGGAATCAACAACCACTGTACCCTGGGTTATTTTTTAATATACTTCCAATACAAATCTTAAAGAGACGAGATTGTAAATGAAACTTTGGGTACCAACTAATTACCAACCAACATTTTTAATTTCAACTTTTTCACGGAAATGGAGTATTCACAGAATTCCGAGTTTAGAACACGAATTTGATCACATTCACTCTATAACATTATGTCAGCATCTTTTTTGTTCTTCTTTTCTCCTTTTTGACCAGAAATTAGCATTAAGATTAGAAAGGGAAAGGACGAAGACAAGGAAATGTTTTTCACAAGAGGACAAATCTGAGGAAACCAAACCATCAGATGGTACCAGGAGAGGATCAAATATTGAAACCAACAAGTAGGTTTTTTTAATCTTATTTATGAACAAATTGTTTGCGCTTGTCCACACTGATTTTAAGAAATTTGGTCGGTCGGGAAAAGTTTTTTTTTCTTTTCCCTTCTTCTATATTTCAGGTACCAAATTCTTAAAATTGATGTTTTCATCATCTATACAATACTCAACAGCTCGCGTGAAACAAACATTCACAACGGATATGAATTACGGAACGGTATTACCAAAGTAAAACAATGGCGCTTGCCGAATATTTTTAGCACTTTCATTTTCTCGTGTTCTCGCGGTGTTTGGCTTCTGATACGGTAACAACAATGCCCTCAAGTGAAGCCAGCGGCTTCACATGAAGTGATGTCTACAGTTTCTTGAAGAGATTGATCCAGTTGAAGCTGCCGATCTTACTCAGCAGAGTTTTTGGTTGAGCCAATTTAACTTTGAACCGCCAATGCAATGTCACGTCAATGCAATGGAGTCGCCATTTTGAAAGTCAAACTAAAAAACACAAGGTGATTGCGCAGAATAAAATTAGCCCTGACAAACATGTTGAAATAAAACTAGAATTTCGCGGTTCTCTCGTTTTCCCGCGCCTCGCGGCTCGCTATATTCAAAGAATATAAGCTGTGGGCCGCCCCATGACCATTTGACCCTGGCACGTGACCTTTGATCTTCATCAACATCTGAGGGATCGCAATGGTTGCACCCTATGAACAAAAATTTTTGGTTCCAATTGAGACATTCAAGTTTTCAATTTAGATGAATTTTACACTTTTTAGCCCCATTTTCAACATGACCTCACAGACCTTTGACCTTTCAATCAACATTAACTTTTGACCCATCAACATATGACGGATCCATTGTGGCACTATTCCGAATTTGGTTCCAATTGAAGTTAAACTTTTTCAATTGAGGTCAATTAACAAAAATTAAAACATTTGACACACACTCCACACACACATCCACACCACGTCCACACACACATACACACGCACAGTGGAATTGCTAAGTGGTCCTGGCCAGCTATAGCTGGCGGCCCCACAAACTTATGGCTATTTGTTTCACATATGTACAAATTAGGCTTTGCCAAAATAATAATAAATGATAAAAATGTCATTCACTACTGGGTTTTTATATTTCCGGTTTCTCTTTTTTTTTACCAGAACACGCAAATTTGACTACTGAATTGGATTATCTTCGTACATTTGATACCGTTGAAATACAATCCATTCCTATAAACGTGGTGGCTTATGTGTTTCCAACGTCATTTCTAAAGTCGAGAGGATTGGCCTTAGGAGGTAACATTCTCAGTTGAGGGCATCGGACATATCGTGAACGCTTCTCTTCCTTTTGACATTGTTTTTCCTGATGGGTAAGTTTGTAATTTTGAGGTACAAACTTAAAAAAAAAAAACTTTTTTGAAAAAAACAAGTTCTATCTTTACAGTTCGCAGCGCAAATGACGGTCGGTCGGAAGTGGACGCAAACATTTTTTTGTTGCCTTAACATGTGAAACTTTATCTCCATCGTGTTCAAACCAAAACACTTTCATTAATGCCCAGAGTACCAGGAGAACCCTATCTCAAAAGTCACCTAAGACTACATCTTAGGAAAAAAAACATGATTTGTCCCAAAGTTATTAATCGGTGTTCAAACAAAAACACTTCATGATGCCCAGAGTACAGAGAAACCCTATATCCAAAGTCCACCTAAGACTACAATCTTGGGAAAAAAAATAAAAAGTTTGTTGTGTTTTGTAAAACATGTGCCCCTGTTAACCCCGTATCATTGTTGAATAGGTCACCATTGGCCAGCCCTGTCCATGATGATGGGATTGGGGGAAGGGTAGCTGACTAGGTTCATGGAGAAGACTTGGGCATGGTCTACATTAACGCGGGGGGTGGGTCGCTGTCCGCTTACCTTTGTACTTGTGTACCTCCTTACTACTATAGACAGTTAGCTGTGACTACCTGCAATGGCACTACTCCCCCCACTTCAGTAGCTTCCTCTAACTTGCGCTACACACTTCCACTCCCTGACGTTGCTTCGATGGTAGAGATGCTCGTCCAACTCACACTGCTTGGCCTCTGCCATACAGCTGGGGGGGGGGGGGTGGGGCAGGGGGGGGGGGTCATCCAGGCACGGCTGGTCGAGTAAACTCAATACTGTGGCTCGACAGTTGATGGTTAACCACTAAAACGGGGGGGGGCGGTTTTTTGTTTGTATATCTTGTGAAATGGGCACAGGCTTGTAGGTCTTCAAATTAATTTACGCACTAACTGACAGAGATACACAACATAATACCTGCTCTTTCATCTAGATTAGTCATAAGAATCGTTACTTCGACTGAGTCCGTCCGGTAAATCAGCTGGGTCGCAAACGATCGAGTCGGTAACACCTCACCCCTAATCTCGCACACTATAATAACAGCGCGAGCAGCATGAGTTTGAAACTCGTCCCCCCAATCTGCACATGTGACGAGAGAAAAGTGAGACTGCGTTCATGTTCGGTTTATCCGTCATCGTCTCTCTGACATACCTGTGAAACTGTAATATCTCAAGAAGTAGCACTGCATCATTAAAAGAAGGGATTTTGTATTAAGACTTGAGATCCCCGATCCTATGCAAAGTCAGATGAAAGTGTCTTATCGGCCCATTATGAAATATCTATCACATCTGCACGAAAATGATCCCTAAGTAAAGCAGAATAAGGCGACCAATTGCGGGCCCCGTCTGACGTAATTTGATTGGGTGCAAAAAACAAATGTCGGCCGTGAAGAATAATCTGTAAACATTTAGAGCTTTAAAACAGAAAGTTTATTTACGTGAATTATTGTGTCCGTGCGTCAAAAACCCGACTCAAATAGGCAAGTTTTGACATCTTAAATCATATTTTGTTCGAAACCTGCCCCGCCCATACTACCACATTCAAAACCAATCACAGTCTGCGCCGTGCTGATTGACAACCTTGACATCGCACAATTGGTTCGGCTAATTCTGGTCCTGACTAATAACTTGACTTGCGTGAACAAACAGACAGCTCGAGCGTTGAATGTCATGGGTGCCCATTCCTGTTCCATTTTCCCATTGAAATGACGTTTTTAGTGCAGTTGAATTTTTTTTTCCGGGTTTCTTTTTATTCTAAGAAAAAAATTTCTCAATGGCGATTCAAAGAGAAGTTTGACTTTACTATTGCACGAGTTAATAGTTTACTAGCCAATTGACTTCATGTAACTGTGCAAAAATCTCATTTTTTTTAAAAATTGGGGGGCACTTTTCAAATAAATGACTATTTAGGGATTCAAACACGTTACAGAGTGATTTTCCTCACATCCAACCACGGATGCATCCATGCGTCCTCGTATTTTTATCCCGCGAGGTGGCTTTACCGCCGAGCGAGATAAAACTACGCGGACGCATTGGATGCAGAGTTGTTGATTGTGATGAACCACTCTGTAACATGTTTGATCCCTTTTCAACAACGAAAATCCTTAGGCACACAACAACTAAATATACTCAACCTCCCATAAAAGAAGAACATAATTATTCTCACATAACACTAAAATGTTCCCAGTTTCGACAGAAATCTTTCCTAGTAATATTTTTAGCAAAATCTAAAAGCAAAACGAGAGTTTTGGTTTGGTTTGTTGCTTTTGTCAAGTTTGCACCGGTGTCCTTGCTCGTCTCAGAGTTCTAAACACGTGACGAACCAAGCCGCGTCGACTAAGCGTACCGCGTAAATGCACTTCCTTGAACACTGCGCGGCGTGAACCCTAATTTGCATATCAACTGTGGGGTGATAACGAATCACAACGGTACGCTAACTGTACAAGGAGAGAGACGATGAGTTGTTGCACTATTGCATTAACCATGACTTGTGGGTATTCAAACTGTGAATCAGGGTGAACATTTAACACAATGGTGAAGTGTTCCCAATGTTGTCTGTAAATTGTAGGCTTTTTTGGTCTTATCTGAAGGTGTTCTTCAGCCTTGATATGGCGGTCTGCTAAGAGCTGACTGGCTATTTTTTCACACTGTATTGTCATTAATTGGACATTTATTCTCAATTATTTTGAACAATGTGTTTGTAGGTTTGAAATCAGGCTTTAGCATTGAAGGGGCTACCCTGTCTAGAAAAGGATTAACTAAATAAATTGGTACACTCCATGGTGGTATGTTGTGCACACTGATCCAGGGATCCTATACTGCCTAGGTAAATGAAACCACAAATACCTGTTGTGGTCAGGTGCATGGTTGTGCTACTCAGGGCTCTGTTTGAGTGGAAGCAGGGAACATAGGTGAAATTGGAGACCCAAATTAGGTGCGTGATAGTATTTAGTTTTAGGGAGGGGAATATGCTCCACTCATCGCATGATTTGGCACTAAATGATCTGTGACATGATTTGTATCGGACGTAGTGCAGTGATGTCAGTGGGAGATTTGTTGGTCGCAAGAGAAGTTGTTTGCCGCTGAACTTGAAGCGACGGAGGATTTTACGCGCACGCACAAAAGACGGTATTTCTTAACGCGGGCGAATGTTATGACATACTGCACAGAGGAGAGATGCAGAATATATAGCGTTTCTCATGCTGATTAGATTTGGTCATGATATTTATGGCCCGATAAACCCAGAAAGCCTTTACAGGAATTTTAACCATTCATTAAAACAGAATTGAGACAGCCAGGGGTAATTGCCCCACTCTTTTTTCAACTGACTTGATATGCAGGTGCAGCTCTCTGCACATGGGACGATGACTTAACCCTTCTGCACCGCTGTTGACCCATGCAAATCATCTCTTTTATTTTTTAGAGCAAGTTTAAGCAAGTGGTGACCAAAATTTTAAAAAACTTTAAAGTAGGGATATTCATGAGATATTAACTCTGCAAAAATGAGAAAAATCCATTGCAGAATCTTGCATATAGGCTTACAAAAAAGTCTGAGGTAGTGTTATGCACCCTCTATATCGATTACTCTCCACAGAGGGAGTGTTAAACTCAAAAAATCATATTTGCCTGCACGCCCAAATTTGTAGAATTTACACAGGATGAAGTCAGTGGTACAAATAATCCAAATTAATTATAAAATAAGAATTAAAAAAGCTAAAAAATTTGATTTTTGGTCCCCCGCCAACTTTTGTTGGCGAAGGGGGACTAAAGAAATGGTAGCCGTATGCGGGTGTGTGTATGTGTGTGTCCTCACTTATCTTTGGAACTAAGCAAGTGTGGAAGTCCCTCTTCTCATTTGGTCCCCCCTCCAACTTTTGTTGGCTAAGGGGACTATAGAAATGTTAGCCGTCCATGTGTGTGTGGGGTGTGTCCCCTCACCTATCTTTGTACTAAGCAATTTTGGAGTCCATCTTCGCAACATAGATGTAAACTCAACGTAGGCGTTGGGTGGGATACAAGTGTGGTCATTTGGCATGGGTCCAAGGTCCTGTGGTCAAAAATAGGGTCAAATATGGCAAAAATAGGGCTAAATCTCTATAATAAACGTTGTAAACACGACATCTTTTGATTGGAGCAAGATGGGTGTCCATCTTCGCACCATCGATGTCACTCAAGTAGGTGCGGATGAGTTCGGAGGAGGGCATGTGGCATTGGCCAAAGGTCAAATTGGGTCCAAAATAGGCAAAAAATTGAGTTAAATTGCTATAATCCTTATCTGTTGTGGTAGGATGATGAAACTTGGTGTGGTCAACATTCAGGCCGAAAATTTTGAAGGTCATTTCAAGGTCCTACGAGGTCATCCAAGGTCAAATCAACTTAACATTGGGTAGGAGGATGAAAATTGGTTGGGTGTGGTCACATTCGTCACAAATTTTGAAGGTCATTTAATGTCATCGGAAGGGTCATCCAAGTCAAATCACTCAACAGTGGTATGAGGAGAAAATTGGGGTGGGTGTGGTCAACATTTCAGTACGCAAAAATTTTGAAGGTCATTTCCCAGTCATCCTCCGAGGTCATCCAGGTCAAAATCACTTAAGAACCTGTGTAGGAGGATGAAAATTGGTGGGTGTGGTCAACATCACATACCAAAAATTTTGAGGTCCATTTCAGGTCATCCGAGGTCAAATCACTAATTTGGTAGGAGGATGAAAATTGGTGGGTGTTGTCAACATTCAGTCCAATAATTTTGAAGGTCATTTCAAGTCATCTAAGGTCAAATCACTTAACATGTGGAAGGAGGATGAAAATTGGTGGGTGTGGTCAACATTCAGTCAAAATTTTGAAGATCATTCAAGGTCACCAGGTCATCCAAGTCAAAATCACTTGACATGGTGCTTGGAGGGTAAAATTGGTGGGTATTATCAATTCTGTTCCAAAACTTTTTTTGAAGGTCCATGTGAAGGTCATGAGGGGTCATCCAGGTCAAATCAACTAAATTGGTGGTAGGATGATGAAACTTCCTGGGTGTGGTCAACATTCAGTGCCAAAATTTTTGAAGGTCATTTGAAGGTCATGCGGGGTCATTCAAGGTCAAATCACTAAACATGTGGTAGGAGGATGCAAATTGGTGGGTGTGGTCAACATTTAGTACCAAAATTTTTGAAGGTCATTTTCAATTCAAGGTCATGTGGGGGGGGGCATCCAGGTCACACACTTACCCATGGTATGAGAGTGAAAATTGGTGTGTGGTCAATCATTCAGTGCCAAAAATTGTGAGGTCATTTGAAGGTCGTGTGTGGGGTCATTTAAGGTCAAATTACTAATCATTGGTAGGAGGAAAACGTGGGGGTGTGTGCAACATTTAGTGTTGACAAACTTTTGAAGGTCATTTCAAGGTCATGTGGGGTCAATCCGAGTCAAATCACTTAACATGTGGTAGGAAGAATGAAACGTGGTGGGCCATCACAATCTTCCCTTAATCTTACAATTGTTGCTTCTTGTTCTAGTAGCTACTGCACTGGCGGGGGACCTTTGTTGGTTCGAGACCGCCTTGTTTGTTTTATTTGGTTTTGTCATAATAAACAAGACTTTCAAACAGCTGTGGTCTGAATGACAGGTATTTATTTCTATGGTTCACTGCCTATCTAACTACAGTCAAATTGATCCTGATTGTAATTGCCCAATTAACTGAACCATGCAGAAGCTATTTCTCTCTTAGTTTTAATCAATAACTGGTATTCAGGTAAATTTGGATTTTAAGACCTGATTAAGTTAGCCCTACACACTGCACTGTGATTCTGACGATTTTTAAGAGGTGGTAATTTGCATGACTTAAAATACCACGATAGATTACTTACAAATAATTTCCGATAACCGTAAACCAACACCATATTTTAAGCATGTAACATCGCAATGGAAAGAAGTTGGCCAAAATATTTTGCGATTAGATGAGAAAAATTTGGTTATTCACAAATCTTAGGTTTGGATGGTGTAGTAGGGTTTGAGGCTGAGGATTGGGTATGTGCCACTTTAAGCACTATCCATTGATTTGCTAAATCATAAAATAGAATCAATCATCAAAATCACACTTTTCCGCATTTTTGTACACAATCAATAGTTATCCTATACCCTGCCAGTGAATACGTCTAGGCAACTAATAAAGACACATCAGATATTTGAGTCATTGCTGTCCGAACGGACACTTCAGACAAGTGTAATTGAAGGGGGTTTCAAGCTTTGAACCAGGGATATAGCTACGCCCGCTCGGCGGCGGCCGGCCATGTCCGGCACTTGCTGCCACCGACCGGCAAAGAAAGTCGTTTGGGAGGTTGCCGACCTGCAACTTTACTATCAGTGAAATGAAAAAAAATTACCACATAATTGGGCAAATAACTCATATTTTGTCTATATGTGCCAAAAAGTGCAGTAAATTTTAACTATTTACAACCGGCATTCAGAGTAGCCTGGCTATAAAAAACCTGCGTTGAACAGCTGCTGTTTCTTTCCTTTTCTTTTCTGTCAATATTTCAGTGCACAATATACCTTATAGAGCCCTACATACTTAATCACTTCACTTTGAAGCTATCCTCCTTGCAAATTTCAAATATTTGTTTATCTTTTGTGTGAATCACTGATAGTGTCTTAAATGTAAGATTTTAGTTTACATAGCAAGTTTGATGAAGCTGGGTAAACTTTGCAATTAATCAAAATTTCTATTTCTTTCCCCCCTGTCATTACTTTGTCACTCCACCTAATCTACGGCACCCGCACACCATCAGACACAGGACTCCACAGTTGTTCAGACTTTGGTTTGGAGTCGCTCACTCTGGATCATACTAAGCCATTATGAGAATGCCTCAGCCGTGTACAATGCAGCGCCACCACCTGCAGGAAGTGCACACGCCACACCT
This sequence comes from Ophioderma brevispina, assembly GCA_023653785.1. Classification (NCBI taxonomy): domain Eukaryota; kingdom Metazoa; phylum Echinodermata; class Ophiuroidea; order Amphilepidida; family Ophiodermatidae; genus Ophioderma; species Ophioderma brevispina. Next base: position 13,449 of record JAMKCH010027353.1, on the reverse strand, counting down.
GCCAACGGCAGATAGGTAAAGTTGGTTGGAGTACCCTTGTTGTAATTGGGGACATAAGAGACACATTGGAAAGAATTTAGTATTCTTCCACAGGCTAACGAATTCGGCAAACCTTAACGGATAAACCCAATGTAAAGTGCAAATTTTAAGTGGGGGCAGATACTAAATTCATCCCGACACATTTCTAGAAAAATGGCCCCAAATATTTGTCACACCAATTTTTTTTTTTCATATTATTCAACTTACCAAAGTAACCCCTCACCATGCCATTGTCGTAGCTAGTGGATGTGTCACCCAGGACACGTAGAGTTACAAAACAGGCAGATCCCGGCTTGCCTTATTGCTCTTTATTTTGGTCCCAATGCAAAGCCCCTTACGGGGGTCCAGGGGGCGGAGCCCAAGTAAGTTATCAGATTTTAGCATGTGTGCGTGTCTTCTTAGAGCTCTCAGTTTTCTCATTTTCTTGAAGCAGATGAACTATCACTGCCCCTGGATGAGGTCCAAGCTCTCGAGCCTTAGCAAGTTTGAGTACCTTCAAAGGGCTCCAAGTTTAACTATAGGCATACTGCCTGTGGCAGTGTCAATTTTATTTTCCCTCCCCCATTTCAACAGCGCCCCCATGATGAGGTGTGGGGTTTGCCCGGGCACCTGCCCCCTTACCCTACCCCATATCTACGCCACTGATCCCTGCCTGATCCCTCCCCCTGCTGAACTGCCTCAAAATGGGAGAGCAGTTTGAGACATGGGCAGCATTGAGACATCATCAGTAATAGAGCGCCAGTGGAGACAGATTGAGTAAAGGCTAAGACCATTGGACAAATGAGGGGCCATTTGAGACATAGGAAAGGGAACTTTGAGACATTGGGAGGGTTTAGAGTTGGGATGTAAGGAAAGAAGCAATGGAGATACAAGAGAAGTGGGTTTCAGGGGTGTTAAATATCCTTGTTTAAGAGGATTTCCTCATTTTGAAGTTTGTAGTGTCAAAATTTTAGCTTTTTCTTTGATTTTTCTCAGCCTGTTTTTGGCTTTTTCTTTTTTGTTTAAAAAACACTTTTCCCTTTTTTTTGTCCATTTTTATAATTATTAGAATGGAGGACCTTATATGCATGTTCTAGCAGAAATATGACGAAGCGGCGAAAAACCCTCAATCAAGCTACGCGAGGATCAAGTAGAAATTGATTACAACCCGAGAAAGTAAATCGGTAAATATATATAGAAGATGGAGAAACTGGCGAGCACAGAACTAAATAAAGACGAAACCATACCGGTCTCGAACCCGGCCCTCTCGCATTCTAGGCGTGAGAAATACCACTGAGCCACAGAAGAAGGTGTTAATGCTGGCTACCAGTGAACGAGCCTGATGTATTCAGTATTTATTTATTAACCTCTTTAATTTATATTAATTATAATTTTTTATTTATAGAATGGAGGACCTATATGCATGATTCTAGCAGAATCGAGACGAAGCGAAACTCAATTCAATGCACGAGAGGCTCACAGGATCAAGTTAATTTGATACAACCCGAGAAAGAAATTGGTTAAATATTATCAGAGAAAGCTCGGAGAAAAAACGGCGAGCACAGAGAAACTAAATAAAGACGAAAATACACGTATCGAACCCGGAGCCTCTCGCATTCTAGGCGTGAGAAATACCACTGAGACACAGAAGTCTGTGTTAATGTGTGGATACCGTGACCGAGCACTGATATTTCTCTTTATTTTCGAGTTTCAAGCGGTGTAATTATATTTGTTATATTTACGAAATGGAGGTGACCTTTATGCATGATTCTAGCAGAATATATGACGAAGCGGAAACTCAATTCAATGCACGGAGGATCAAGTAAAATGATTACAAACCGAGAACGTTAATTTATTTATATATATAGAAGCTCAGAGAACTGGCGAGCACAGAAACTGGCGAGCACAGAAGAGCTAAAAAAGACGAAACTACACGGTCTCGAACCGGGAGCCTCTCGCATTCTAAGCGTGAGAAATACACTGACCCACAGAAGACTGTGTTAATGTGGATACAGTGATACGAGCACTGATGTACTTTTCACGTCTGTATTTCAGGTTTCAAGGGTCGTAATTATATGTTTATATTATAGCATTGGAGGACCTTAATATGCATGATTATTTCTAGCAGAATCTATGAGAAGCGAAACTCATTCAATGCACGCGAGGTATCAAGTTACATATACAACCCGAGAAAGTTAATTGGTATAATATTATATAGAAGCGCTGAGAAACTTGGCGAGCACAGAACTAAATAAAGAAGAAAATAACACGGTCTCGACCCGAGCCTCTCGCATTCTAGGCGTGAGAAATACCACTGAGCCACAAAGACTTGTGTTTAATGTGGATACCCGTGAACGAGCACTGATGTATTTCAGTCTTTATTTCAAGTTTCAAAAGCGGTCGTATTATATTTTTTATATTATAAGAATTGGAGGACCTTATATGCATTATTCTAGCAGTATCTATTACGAAGCGAAACTCAATTCAAGGCACGCGAGGATCAAGTAAATGATACAACCCGAGAAAGAAAGTGTAAATATTATATAGAAGCTCGAGAAACTGGCGAGCACAGAACTAAATAAAGACAAAATAAGACGGTCTCGAACCCGGAGCCGCTCGCATTCTAGGCGTGAAAAATACCACTTAGTGCCCAGAAGACTGTGTTAATGTGGATACCAGTGAACTAGCCACTGTATGGATTTCAGTCTTTTTAATTTCAGAGTTTCATCAAGCGGTCGTATGTAATATTTTTTATATTATAGAATGGAGGACCCTTATACTCATGATTCTAGCAGAATCTATGACGAAGCGAAAGCGCCATTCCATGCACCCGAGGATCAAGTAAATGATATCCAACCCGAGAAAGTAAATTGGTAATATTATATAGAAGGCTCGAGAAACTGGCGCGCCAGGTCGATAATCGTAAAATCAAGACCGAAAATACACGGTTCCTCGTCTCGAACCCGGAGCATCTCGCATTCTAGGCGTGAGAAATACCACTGAGCCCACAGAGACTGTGTTAATGTGGATACCAGTGAACGAGCACTGATGTATTTCAGTCTTTATTTCAGAGTTTCAAGCTGTCGTAATTATATTTTTTATATTATATGAATGGAGGACCTTATTGCATGATTTAGCCAATCTATGAAGAAGCGAAACTCATTCAATGCCACGCGAGGATCAAGTAAATGATACAAAACAAACCCGAGAAAGTAAATTGGTTAAATAATTATATAGAAGCTCGAGAAACTGAGTTTCGCGTTCGTCATAGATTCTGCTAGAATCATGCCTATAGGTCCTCCATTCCTATAATATACAAGAATATAATTACGACCGCTTGAAACTCTGGAAATAAAGACTGAAATACATCAGTGCTCATTCTCTAGTATCCACATCAACACGGTCCTCTGTGGCCTCAGTGGATTTCTCCACGCCTAGAATGCGAGAGTCTCCGGGTTCGAGACCGTGTATTTTCGTCTATATTTAATTCTGTGCTCGCCAGTTTCTCCGAGCTCTATATACTTTTTTTGTCCATGGCGCCTCACACCCCTGTAGTTTGGGACATTAGTTTGAGTGGGCCATTTGAGATAATACTATAATAATCGATAGATTTATATAGCGCCTTATGCTACTTGGCCTCTAAGCGCTTTCACAAATGGGCGCTGATCACTGTGGCCCTGTCATACCATAAACCATTTAGCAGCATTTCAAGGGATGCCGCAGATCGGGATCAGCGCTATCCCTTATCAGCAAACATCCATCGAGATAAACCATCGCATCCGGGACCAGCTTCCCCAATATCGAATGGGTTAATCGAGACAACCAAGCGGTTAATTTCTTGTCCAGGGATTTACAAGATAGCTGAATCTCACTGGCTCGCACGCACGCCTATACATGGATGAGCCCCTACCTGGAGTCGAGCGCTTACCTGATTGAGCTAATCTTGTCCTTAGATGGAGGAAGGGAAGTTGAATCATCAAGGGAGGTTTGAAACAGGTCACAAGAGGTGAGGGACAGGAGATGCAAGAGAAAACAGTGAACTCAGATAGAGCAATTTATAGGACATCGTGAAAGAGGTAGTTAAGACTTCAGAAGGAAGGGTTGTAGTGACAGCAATGTTTGAGGGGGCAGTGAGATGGGTGGCCACATTGAGACATTAGTGGAGAGATAGTTCTTTAAAACACAGGGGTATTAAGACATCAATGAAGGGGCATTAAGGAACAGTATAGACGGGGAGACAGTTGTATATCAGGGAAAGAACAGTTGAAACATTGGAAGGAGAAAGGTGAGACATCACTTGAAGGAAGGGAAGTTCGATGTTTTGGAATGGAGGGGAAAGTTGAGACTAGGACTAGGAATTGGAGACAATTGAAAGAAGGGGGTACTAGTCAAGGTATTTGGGAATAGGTCAAGTTGGAAGATAGTAATAAGAAAAGAGGAACTACAATGTCAGCTAATGAATGATTAGAAGAATGGGATGGGCCTTGACCATTTTTTTTGTGTTTTGTACTATTGCAATATTATATACCTCGTATATAGATTCCTCTCAACTGATTGGGTAAATGGTAGCGTCTTAAAAGAGCTTGGCCCCCCCTTTTTTTCTATCAAGATGACGTTATGATTAACTGTGCCCGGGGCATGGCAACCGACTGTGCCCGGAATTAATGAAACAGTCTAAGCACCGTGTTTATAGTCTAGATCGCTTGTGTGTGCGCGTCCCCTGTGTAACGACAGGCGTTGCAAATAGTTTGTAAGTTGTGGTAACATTGTCATTTCAGGAAATCTTTTAACCAATTCAATGAGAAGAATCTATTATTCGGTATATAAAACAAAATTGACTGCTAAGATTCGGGCACAGTTAAAATTATAGCCCCTCGGTGATGTCAAAAACATGACTATGCCCTCATCTTCGCTTCACGGCATAGTCATGGTTTTACATCACCTTGGGACTACATTTTAAAACCGTGCCCCTCATAGCAGTCAATATTTGTATGTAATACGATTTCCCCCTGAATGGATATTTTAGGATCATAACTGTATGACATAAAGATTGTTTTTTGTCTAAAATTCTTCCAGAACCGATACCCTTCAGTTAATCCGAGTGCGTCTAGACACTACCCTCCTATGACAACACCACTGTGTAAGCAGCTCATGCCCTTCTCTCAGGACCCAGTCGAGTGACGCCTGTGTGTTTGGTACAAGTAGTTCCTACTGTACTTCCATAACATTTTATAGGTAAGGCTCAGAGGGTGTATGATTTTTTTCCCAAAAAAAATTTCCCACAATGCACCAGTTTTTTGTGACATTCAACGCTTAATAGGGTCATGTAGTAGTAAAGTATTAAAACCAAAGTTTAAATCCGGGTTTTTTGTCCCCTGACCGGGGTGGCCGGATTCAACCTCACATTCGGAGCAATCGCCCATCGCCCTCACTCCCTCCTTCCACTTCGCGCTCCGAATTCATGCATCCCCCATCCTCAACCCAACTCCCCTACTCTCCTCCTCCCTTGCTTCCTAGTCCTCCATGTCCTCTTGGTCGGCCCCTCTTCCTCAAAACACCCACCTCAACCTCCAAGTCCTTTTGTAACATGCTCCTCATCCTTCCTCAGCTTGTGCCCATACCTATTCTTACCCCATTCTCCTTCGCCATCGTCACCGATCCCGCCTCGTCCAAACCCAACATCTGCATCAAATTCCTCATGTCTTCTTCCTATCCATCAGTTTCACACCACACATTGCTCTCACGATTGCTCTCTCTGCCCTTCTCAAATCCCCATCCAGTTTCCCCATCAGGCCCCATTGGTGTGTTTTTCTCACTCCCATACACCATACATCACTGATCTCACACAACTCCATACAAACCATCCCTTATTATCTTCAAGGAAATCTTCTCCCAGTAACACCTCTCCACAATTCTCTAAACTTCACCCACCCATACCTTACTCTGGCTGTCACCGCCGGCCTCACATCCACCACCCGCACTAAATCCTTTCACCTAAGTATGTGAACTCCTTCACTGTTTCCACCTCATCACACAACATTTCCACCTCCTTCCCCCACTCCCTCACTCCCTTCTTGCATCTTCCCCACACAAAGTCCCTTGCCAAACTTGGGGTCACTCTTCATCTTGTGCATCTCCATGAATCCATTTCCCACATTTCTCACATCACACTGAATTTGCCCTCCCCTTCTTTCCACTTTATTCCACATGGTCCACCTTAACTCACTACACCTCCCCTCCTCCCACTCACCATCACTTTAGGTCTTTCCAAGGTTTACCCTTCAGGCCCTTACTCTCAATTGCCTTCTTTCCACTTCAAAACTTCTCCATCAAACCCATCCTGTCTCACACATTAAAGACTAAATCATCAGCATACAGCATCTCACTCAGCAAACCTTCCTTTTTGCACTCCTCCGTACCACATCAAACGCACATTGCAAACAAACACCAACGGCGACAGCACAGAACCCTGATGCACACCCACCTTCACCTCAAACCCTACTCTAAAACTCTGTTTTTGCTCCTTCATACAGACCATCACCGCTCCGACCACCGCTAACCACCACTTCTGGTATGCCCCTCTCCTCATGGCCCACTCCATCACTTTCCTCGGTACTCCTATCAAGGCCTTCTCCAGGTCCCACAGCACATAGACATCTTCTTTCTTTCTCTCTCCCCTTTTGCTCGATATCCCTCTTGCATCCTCCTCAAAAATGAACACTGCATCTATCTTCCCTTCCTGGCATAAACCAAATTGCAATCTCATCCCTTTCACTATCCTCCGAATTCTGTTCTCTAGTACACCCCTCCACAATTTTCATCGCATGTGCTCCAACAACTTCACACCCCTATATGCCAGCCACAGCTCATGGCATCCCCTTTTCCCTTAAAAAATTGGAACGAACACACTCACAGCCCACCCCACCAACGGCATTCCTCCCTCCATCTAACACCACCCTCTGACAAAACTCCCTCATCACACCAATCCTATCTCTCCTCTCCACTCGCAATAAATAATCAGCTCAACACTCCTCCGATGGTCCAGCAGCCTTTCCTCTGGTTTCATTTCTCTCTTCTCCATTATTTGCATTTACCCTCCTTCTTCCTTACTGACTCTCTCAACTGGCCCTTCACCACATCAGCCTCTACCCTCGGTCCCATTCATTCTCCTCATTCATGATTCCTCCATAGCTCTTTCCGACCTGCCTCTATCTTTCTCACTGAAAGTTCAACTTTCCATCACTTTCTCTCATACACCTTCCCCCTTCACCATCTTTTTCCTTCCTTTTTCATTGCCTTCACTAACATATACACCTTGTTTGGGTCTCCCTCACCCATCACCCCCTTCTCAGCCTCCTCCGTCATAGCCCTCGCAACCCTTTCCTTTCTTTGCTCGTTCTATCAATCTCTTATACCTTCACTTTATTCTCTTCCGTACCATTTCTCTTCATTTGCTTATACGCATCCTTCTTTCTCCTATCGCCTCCTCACCTCATCATTCCACCAACCCCACCTGCTCTTTCCTGTCTCTCTTCTCCTCCCTTCTTTTTCCCACACACTTTGTCATCACACGCCTGTAAAACCCTTCCTTAAAAACACCCCCACAGACCGACACACATCCCCCACAAGCTCGCCCACTCTCAATCTCAAAAATTCTTTTTTCTCTTCTTCTTTCAGCTCCTACTTTCCTCCTCCTCCTCACAAACAAATGCAACTACCTACCTTCCTCACCCTTTTTCACACCTTCCACTTTCCCACAAAATCGGCCAACCACCAACCTATTTTGTAATTCCAGGGGAATTACTTTAACATTCTTCAAAACTTTCTCCTCTCCTCCCTTACCCACAACAACAAAATCAATCTCTGACTCGTTTCCTGCTGAACTAAAGGTCACTTTCCTTTTTTTCCTCTTTCTTAAACCACGTATTCGCTATGCACATCTCCTTCTCACCACAAAACTCTAACAGCATTCCTTCCTTCCAGGGTCATGTGATATCCCACAAATTCTATTCTTAACACAGAAACCCTGACCATTACACTCATTATGAGAATTTGACTTCTGGTGTATTTTGAATGAGTAGAATGATGAATAGGAAATTTGAATAAATATAAATTTGGAGCCATGTGTTTTGAGACCTTTGAAAGTGAAAGTAATTGGTGGTTTTTCATCTACAGTTAAGTTTAACCCAGTAACCCCGTCCAGCTTCTTTCAACATTTGGTCCGCCAAGTTCTAATTCTGTAAAGAAAGTGAAGTAACAACACCCAACCTGACCATATGGGCAAATGTCGGCTTCAAAACCCATTTTTGCGAACATGTCACAAGATGCCGATTGGACTTTGACCCTCAGTGCTGAGTCTAGTTGGCTACTCTGATATTTGGGCAACACATCCCTGAAATACCCCTGAACACCATCTGATCAAACAAATAGCAAACCACTAGATCGATGCGACTCCAGTGTGAAATTGAAGAAATCTGCTGCTAATCTGCTGCTCTACTAGCATTCTTTTAATGAATAACAAAGGTCTTTTGTATCTAAGGATTCACACCAGTAAAACTTGAGAGAAACAGGTAAGTCCACACCCCACTGCAAAATGAGGCATTTTTTTTGGTGACCCTCTACTAAGTATACCCTAAAAACTGAGAGAAATTGCGAGACCTGGGTTGGCAATCAGGGTTTGCTATCAATATTAAGTCTATATCTGTAGGAATATCAAAACAGGATTTTATTGTTTTTTTTTTTTTTTTTTTTTTTTAATTTTATTGTATATGTTATTTTGATCCGACAAACCATTTTAACCGTATTCTTACGGGAACACCTGACTGAAAAAGTAGCTCTGACCTCCAGGTCCACGGTGCATGCTAGTTCTCACGGTCCAGTAGCTCGAAAATTTTGGGTATAACTACCCTAATTTCATGATTTGATTTGGTGTAGGAGATATGATGACTTCAGCAGAATGTTAGCTTTAAGGTCTCAGATGTTCCATTTAGTAAAAATGAACAGTTTCATCTCGGCCATTTTGTACATGAACGAATGGGACCCAGCATTTACTGGTGTGAAACCCTAATTTAAGTCTTCTCCTTGTAGCATCAACCTTTAACGGTGCTTATCTAGCTTGCTTGTCACTGTCAAAATCGTTTTTGCTCAGGTGTTTGCAATATGGGTTCTATTTATTCAGGAACCCTGATAGATCAACAAAGGTTGGTTTTTAGTCTGTTAAGGCTAAACAATGACTATATACAACGGCAATTTTTTTCCTAATCTATCTGGAGAATCTGATAAAGCTCTATACTTGTAATGTTTATTTTTGTTGCCGGGGTTTTAATATTGGGATTTTTTTACTTCTCTTACTCTGAAGTCTCTAAATAAGAAATGAATTGAATGAAATACCAGTTACCGTGCGTTTCGAACCACCAACCCTTCGCTCTATAGTCCCAGTCTATTCCACTGTGCTTATACAGACGCGATCTAGCAGAAATGTTTGTTTTGTGTTGCTCTTCAATAGACTTACGGAATAAGCTCACACACACACACACACAACGAATTAATAACAACTACAAATACGATCTTGCCTTGTAATTATAGCTTCCGGTTTTAAGCTACAACTGCGGCCCTTGTATTTAGCCACTGCCTTTTGTTAAAAAACACTCAAACCAAACCCAATTCAGTTCTCTTCTTGTTGGACTTGTTTGTGAGACCAGCATGGGAAACTTACGAAAGTTTGCACTATCTGATTCTGAACATACTATACGGCTTTTAGGCCGAAATCAAGAAAATTCTGCCGCACAACACAGCACATACTGCCAGAAGTGAACTATGGGGGAAAGCTTACCACATTGCACATTCCAGATGCTCATTGATGCACAGCCAACTATATAAAACATCACTATTCCATGTCATTGCGTTATCGAGCTTGTCAGAAACCCATGATTTTAATGTCCAATTTTTAAAAATGTGTGTGTGTTTGTGGTATAGTCAACTGTTTCTGAGGTAAAGAAATCCATTAATACTAATTACATGAGTAAATAAAAACATTTTTACTGAATTTGTAATGGTATTTTAAAAAAAAGCATGACTGTTGATCTTTAGTTATTGTAATTTTTTTTATGTAATATTCAAAAACAATAAAATTAGCAGACTGTTGTTAGTTTTCACGTAGGGATTCAAACATGTTCCAGAGTGGTTTCATCACAAATCAACAACGATGTATCCATGCGGCCGCGTAGTTTTATCCCGCTATGGGACGGCTTTGTTTTTTGGTTTGTTTGTTGCTTTGAGTTTGCCCTGTGTACTGTTGCTCGTACTCAGATTCTTAAACGTGACGAACAAGCTGCTCCGACTTAAGCGTAAACCGCGTAACTCCCTCCGTGTACACTTGCGCCGGGCGTAACGCGCTAATTTGCATATCACTGTGGGTTGATACGAATCCACAACGGTACGCTCCTGTACAAGGGGGTATGGTGAGTTGTTGAATCAAAGTTTCAAGCATCTCATTATCCTTGCTGCATTTCTTCAGTTTTGCAATGTAAATCAGTTTTCTTCTGAATATTTCAACAGAAATTACCAGCATCATATTGTTCATCAAAATTGAATTGCAGACAAGGCCTTTTCCATACCCGAGATGTAGGGATTCATCACCCATCTCCCACCATCCTCTCTACCGTTAAGAAAGGCCCAAGACCATCTCAACACATGGCTCCTTCTCCTCAAATGCCCTCGATTTGGATGGACATGAAGATGCACACCAAGCCCAGGATTACCACAACCACCAGATCTGACCAGTGCCTGGAGTGAGGTTAAGGAGTTTTGATAGAGCAAGAAGGACAAAAGCCCTGCTACTTTAGCCCAGTGCTGGCTACCCGTATCCAGGTGGCTACCCGTAGCCCAGGGCTGGCTACAACCAACAGCCAACCAGATATGACTATTGCTTGGAGTGAGGTAAGGAGTTTGATAGGCCAGGAATCAAAAGGCTGGTCTACTTAGCCCCGACAGGTCTGGCTACAACCACAGCCACCAGATATGACCATTGTTTGGAGTGGGTAAGGAGTTGGGGTAGAGCAAGGCTGGATTCCCAAAGGCTGCTACTTTTTAGCCCGGGCTTGGCTACAACCACAGCCACCAGATATGACCATTGTTTGGAGTGAGGTAAGGAGTTGGGTAGAGCAAGACTTGAATTAGAAACTAGGCTACTTTTAGCCCAGGGCTGCCTACAACTAGCCTAGGGTTGCCCCAGCAATCTGCAATAATTGTTGCTTGAAGTTAGTCAGAGTAAACAGGGCACGTGGAAAGAGTTGGCGCAGCGTATCTTCCCTCGCCTTTCACACCATGAGTTCCGGTTCGATCCCAGGCAGGGCTTTATGTGAATTTGGTTTCTCGAACCATACTTGTTCCCGCAGGTTTTTTCTTCCGGGTACTCTCCGGTTTCCTCCTGTCTTCTAAAATCGAGCTTCTTGTCATAAATCTGTTCTGGTATTTGTTTCTCTGATGTGCTGAGCGCCTTTCCCTGGCTGCCCCAAGCGCCTTGAGGCACGTTTACTGGATATGTCGCACGTTAAAAATACACATTATTATTATTATTATTATTATTAATGGTTTTGATCCAAAGAAGTTGCTATGTCTAGCCCCCCCCAGGCAGTCCTTAGAATAATGCAAGGTAAGACTTGAATAGATGAAAAATCTTTGATTGAGAGAGGTTGGTTACATTTAGCCATGAGGCGCCTAACTAAGCATAGATGTGCTGGGGATAGGTAGGAAATTTGGTTATAGCAGGCCTCTGATTCACTGATGAGATTAGCTACACCTAGCCCAGAACCGACCCAGTAATGTGTTATGATTGTGGCTCTTGCTCGTCCTTGAGTAAAGACCTTGTGTAAGCAGAATCTGTTCAAAGGGACATGTCTGATTGCAAATAGCCTGTCCCCCAGGAGAGCCTCCCCCTTTAAGTTATACGTTGGGTGAGGTAGAAGTTTAGCAGAGGAGGCTTTAATATCTACATCAAGCCCAAGCTTACCTGGGAATCTGAAGAGGGCTATTGCTAGCAGGGAGGTAAGGCATTGAGTAGATCAAAGGCTTTCATTAAGGAAGAATGACTACACAACCAATTTCTTCATGGGAGTACCTGTGAAGTAGCTGTTAAGTAGCCACGGAGTACGCACCCCATGGGTACCATATCGCCGACCGCAAAAGTGGGGGTAATCATCTACTTAGGTACACACGCAGTAGCTCAACCACTATAGTTTGTCTCATCTTAAGTTGAAGGTGACGTCACTGCGACTTTTATGTTGCGCAGCCACAAATTGCGCGCACTATGTTTGGAATCATAGCATGAACCGTACGCGAATAAAGGTGGTACGATCGAGACGCTAGTGGGAATGCAAAGACGCATAATGACGTCACCTTCAACTTGAAGTGAGACAAAGTATAGTCACCCCATGCAGGAGTACCTGCGTGGGTACTCCCGTGCAAATGAGCTTTGAGCTCTGTGTGATTATTTTAGTAATTTTATCCATTATTTAACATTTTGGTCACATATGTTATGTGTTTTTACACAAAATGTCATATATAAGGGTTTTTGGTGATGCTCAACTCAAATATAGATATTACTATAATCGTATTCATTAATTCTGGGACACGAACGACCAAAACACCGCGTATGTGCGTATCCTTACCTCGGAAGCGTATGTTCCAATGCCCTTGACAACGGCAATATATCGCGTTGAATGCAGGGCGCAGTAGGGCGTAGTCGTGCGTAAGTTGAATGCATGAACGCTTGCATCAAGCTCTCTGTGCATACGCCGTGTCCCAGAATTAAAGAATCCGATTATAAGCTTGAAAATAATCAGAAAGTCATAAATAACAATGGAATGTTTGGCGCCCTTTATGGTCCAAAGTGCTGCCTACTAGGCAGCAGAAAGGGCTCCCGTGAAGTAGCTGCAGAGGTACTCCACTACTGGTGGCTTACATGGGTTCCTGTCAGTCACCTAGCAGGCAACTGCAGAGTACACTATAGGATGGGTACTGCTAAGTAAACATAGCTGCTATCCACCCAGTGGCTTGTGTACTTCGCAAGTACTTAGTTGTAGATACTGCATCAATATAGTGTATCAATGGGGTACCCTTGGAGTAGAGCTAAGAGTACACATGAAGTAGCCTAAGCTCTGGGTTACACCGTGAGTAGGAATCTTGCTGTGTACACCTAGCCAAGAGCTGCTTGTTCAAGCCATCTGATATTGTTTATGCTGAGGTGAGTTACTTTGTCAAGAGACGTTAGATCCAATTGGTTGGCTATGCCTAGCCCAGACCTGTCCTAGCAATCTGATATGGCTATTTGCTGATTTGTGAGGGACATGGAAAGAGAATGGATCTGTTTCTTCTAAAACACAACATTGCTTAAAATTAGTGCTGTCAATATTGAAAATGCTTGTTCTGATC
>JAMKCH010027352.1:0-23439 GCA_023653785.1 Ophioderma brevispina | reverse complement strand
AGTGACTTCCCTGCTGCAACTAAATGAGACTGTCCATAACCAGCTTTGTAAGGTAGCTATGTAACAGTTTTTCTGATTGGTTGGGTGAGATGCAAAATTTGCTTGGACAAATTAAACTGTAGAATGCTTTTTTTTCTTTTTTTTTTTTTTTTTTTTTTGTTTTTTTTTTTGTTTTATTTTTTTTTTGTTTTTGTCTTTTTTTTTTTTTTTTTTTCTTTTTTTTTAAGGTGCCAATTATATCCAAAATAGTACTTCCAATGTTATAATATACAATTGTGGTACAGCAGTTAAATTGTTTGTATGTATATTTTAACCTGATACATAAAACTATTTCATTAAGCAGACTAATATTTCATGTGTGGTAAACAGGCACAACTTTTGTACAGGAATGTATGAACAGATATTACTACACAATAGTGATTTGGCCTTTGCACTGGATAAGAAGTCCATTTAAAAGGGCAATTATGATAACCTGAAGATGGTGTTCCATGCAATGCGATTTCTACTTCAAAATAATACCAGCTGTATCAGAAAAAAAGTAACATGAAACTGAATGTCTTTTGTTTCACAATAAAGGTGATCATTATGATTGCTGCCTTGCATAGTATTCATTACAAGTATAGGTACAAAACTCAATTTCTTTGTTTTCATTTCACAAATTGTGCAATAATAATGATCAGAAGAGTGTCTTTTTAAGGGACTCGTCCTTGTATCATATACCCGGTGAAATCTTAGGGAGGCTAAGATGTTTAGTTTGGAAGTTATGAGTGAAATATATACTAAAAATGGGCCATCTTCCACCCTTGTTTGAGAAACTAGTTATTTAGGAAAAATGTTAAATGATAAGCGTAGTTTATGTTAGTCAATTGCGATTAAAGAAGGATAATGATAGAATTGATTGATTGTTAGAAAAACATGCAAATGATAAGAGTTGTGTTCGTTTATTGTGTAAGAAAAATAAAATGAATACGAGTATGTTAAATGATTAGAGGTTGTATCGTTTATGGGTTAAGCAGGATAAAATGATTAAAAATACTTAAAAAGGATGTTAACTGATAGTTGTGTTCGTTTATTTGTTAAGGATTAAAATAATAAAAAAATATCAAACCGTATTTGTTCAGAAAACATATTAACTACGGCGATTGGGAAATGTTTGGAAAACATTAAATGTTTGGAAAACATTAATGTTTGGAAAAACATTTTATTGGTGGGAAACAATGTGGATATGAAATTAGAATGCACTCATTTTACCCTTGTTTCCGGACCGAAAGGTCTATGCGACAAACCCAATGAAATCGGGCGGATTGGTTATCTTAGAAAAATATTTCCTACGTGATTAATGGTCCCGACTTGCATTTCTGCGTGATTAACTTGAAAAATGACTTAAAACTTGGCTATAGAAAATCTCGCAATATCTTATTTTACTCGGCACCTTGTATGAAGGATACATTTAAAGAAACCAAAACCAGGATTTACTAGTAAAACAGGTGTCCCATGCCCCAGTATTAAAATAGCGATTTAGCTTTGGGCTGGTCGCCGACTGCATGAGTAAAACCCACATCTTCGCATTTCGAAATATGTGTTGGTATCAATTCAGCTAGGCAGCCAATTTAATGAGCAAACACTGCAGTCTGCGCTGTCGCCGGTGTCGCCGTTGCACAGGCAACAGCCAAAGGCTTCACACTTGGTAAGAGCAGAGAACGCGATGTCATACTAACGTCATGCAAAGTTAACAAAATCCCACTTTATTTTTTTTTAATAAACAACCGGGAAAGCCAAAATTATCCGAATAGTACCAAATCAAGCTCAATCTAAACTAAAACTCGAACGTTAATGGGTTAAAACCAAAAACACAAACTTATTGAAAAAAAAACAACGGAAAAGGCCACATCGAAAATAAAACGTTAACTATTTTCCCCATGGCCCATTTGATAAGAAAGCACACCCAAAAGGGAAAAAACGTGAAACTAATGAAGTTCTGGGGTGTCGCCGATGTCGCCGTTGCAACGTGCTAATAAAACATTAGTTTCACATCGGACGTAGTCTCCATAACAAAAAATCTCAACTTTATTATTGAAACAACGGAAAAGGCCAAATGCCAAAATAGTGTACAAATCTAGCTCAAAATTGTAACAAAACCCACCTTATTGGAAAAAACAACGAAAAAGGACAAAATTAGCCAAAAGCGTACACAAAAATCAAACAATCAAATTTAAAAAAATTTAACTATTTCTCGGGCCCACTTGATAGCAAATCACAAGAACAAAAATGTAAAATCCTGGAGGTTGGGGGTTGGTTGCCCGCTGTAGCCGCTGTCGCGGGCCCGTGTAAAACAATAGCTTCACACTCAAAAACACTCGATGTATACGCCTTAACAATAATCCCAACTTATTTTTTTTTAAAACAACAGGCAAACGCTAAAATAGGCCCACAAGTGTTAAAAAATCAAGCTCAAAGTAGTACAAAGCAGCTCAATCTAAATTAAAATCGAACGTTCAGGTTAAAACCTAAACTCCCAACTTTATTAAACAACGGAAAAGGCCAGGCCAAAATAGCCAAAATGTGTACAAATCTAGCTCAAAATTGTAACAAAACCCACTTTTATTTAAAAAACAACGAAAAAGGACAAAATTAGCCAAAATCGTAAAAATCAACAATCTAAATTTAAAAATTTAATATTACCTCAGGGCCCACTTATAAGCAATCACAGACAAAAATGTAAACTCCTGGCGTTCTGGGGGTGTCGCCGCTGTAGCCGTTGCCCTGTAAAACCACAGCTTCACACTCGATGTATACGCCAAACAGTATACCAACTTTATTAAAAAAAAAACGGGAAATTTTTTTTTTTTAACCCAATTTTTAAAAAATCAAGCTCAAAATAGTACAAAAGCAAGATCAAGCTAAATTAAAACTCGAACGTTCATGGTTTAAAAACTAAAACTCCCCGCTTTATTAAGAAACAACGGAAAAGGCCAAATTAGCCAAAAATTAAAATATTACATGAGGGAAAAGGCCAAAAATAGACAAATTAGAGAAATCAAGCTAAAAATAGAACAAACTCAAGCTAAATAATAGAACAATCAAGCTCATCTAAAATTAAAACTCGAAAGTTCGTGATTTAAAAATTAAAAAACAACTTTATTGAAGAAAAACAACGCGAAGCCAAAATACGATAAAAAAAAAACACTAATGTAAACTCAATGTCATAGTTTTGTATCATGTTCATATGATTCCTTATTCGACAAACGGTACAACCCAGGTACAGCTTCGCCCTTTCGCCGTTGCCTGGGGTTTTAAAAAGGTTTTGGCTTCGCGCTGGTGTCGGCCGTTCCTGGTTTTTTTAAAGGTTTTGGCTTCCGCGGGGATAATGGTGGTAGGGTATTCTAAAGTTTAGCCCCCTTTTTCCATCTAAATAGGCCAATAACCAAATACTCTTTCCAGACAACATGAACTTTTATTCAGTTCGAAAGCCTGCATTTTCCTCCAAATACAATTCAATGCCCCTAAATTAAGACAAATCCGTTCCCATTTCCAAAGTCGATTACACACCATCCTTCCAGACTGCCCCCCCCCTCCCCGCTTCTCTCCCTCTCACATCATCCTCCTCAACACCTTTTCTTCAGAATTTAAATTTAAGCTAATTTCAGTTCAAAAGCCTGCAAAGTTTCCTCAATTATTTAAGGCCCCATTAAAGGGGATTGCTCAATGTAAGTATATACGTTTTGTATTAACAGAATGGCCTTCACCTCAAAACCCTATCTGTAAAGTTTCTATTTCGTATCCTAAGAGCCCCACATTTCCATCTACATGTACATGGTCCTACCAAATACCTCTCAAATAATCAAACTATAATTGACAACATGTCATGTGTACGATAGCAAAGTGGGCTGAATCTTTTCTAATTTACACAATTTTTGGATTATCACGAACTCTGTCCACAGGCATAATCAAAATATTTAAATTTTACTATTTAGTTAGCAAGAAATAAACATTAGTTAAGTAGGAGAATAACCAGTAGGAGGAAGGCCCATAGCAGATAAGGCCCCCAGGGAAGCTCTTAAGTGGTCACGGACATAACAATGATATGATTGCATGCATCCCACAATACAATATGTGCCTTGATGATCACAATCGTGTATTTCTGCTATATGGCCTGGGGGGGTTTTTTATTCGGATAGTTATTATGGTAGAATGGATTTGATTACTCATTACTCATTGTTCTAGCGACCATTAAAAAAAAAATGCCACATATAGGTGATAAAGCTCACATGAGATATTATTTAATCCATTTCATCATATCCCATAACAGAATAGATTAGGTATCAAGAGTTCAAGACTGCATGTACCAATCTAAAATCTCGCGATGTTCCACGGTTTATAATATTCAAACCAGAATTAGTTTGGATACTTTGACAGCAATGTATTATGGGGTTGGCTTTGATACCTTGATTCTTCCACATTCTTTTAGTCACCATGCAAGTCCGAACCATCTACAAAAAAAGGTAGCATTCTGGTCCGATACAAAACAAAACAAAACAACAAAATTCCTTCTTCAGTAATACATCTAAATGTTCTCTGGTTATAAATCATCCCAGATGGCCTTCAGATTTCCAATCTTTTTTTACATTTTATTCACCAAACCCCCACTCTGCTTCTCCAAGCCACTCCTTATTCCTTCCTTTTTCTCTCAATATGAATACCCCCATTTTAGAACATGGAAATTCTGGATTGGCAAGTCCTTTTAACCCCTCTAGATGTGTTCTTCATTTCTTGAAATAACTTGCCTCAGAATCATCCCAAAATCCACCCACCATTTTTATTTTTCTCACCAAAAACAAGACAAGCCTTTCGGCCCTGGAGGAAACTTACACATACAATCCAAATTTATAGCTCTAAAACAAAACAAAACCACCATCCCTCTATCCAAAACGTATTGACAAAGTTCAAATTTTTTCCTCAACAATGCCAAAAGCAGTACCTACCCTACCCCAATACGGTGCACCTACTGTCTTCTGTCTCAAAACATTTTAGGCTTTTCAAAAGTAGACCAATTTTAATATACTGACATACGTCTGATAATATCATACCACACTGCAACATCTGGTATGAAAATAACCCAGTACCATTCGCAGGTATTAGCAAGTTATCTGGTTGCAAAGGCTTGACCTTACAACAATAGACTCCTTTCCATTTTTGACTAACTCAACAACTTGTGGTCTTGTTTTGGTTGTTCCTTGAAGATAGGTTTTGGCAAAAAAATGTATTGTTCCTGCCATTGAGATAAAATTTGCGCTTTTTTTTGTTTTCTTTGACAATTATTTGTCTAACTAAACTTATAAAGCACCTATTAGTGAGTTTCTAGCAAATCCAGAGAAGAGAATGTTTGTTTTTTTGTTTTTTCCAAAAGTAGCAAGAAAAGCCCCATAGACTTCATCAGGTAACCAAAACTTAAACTCCACGAAACCAACCTAACCATTTATCTTGAGTGAAAAAGTTTGGCCTGATTCATTTTCAGGAGCCAAAATGGCATAGAATATGCTCGTTTTTAACAACAACAGATTTGTAAAAAAGTTCATACTTTTGCCCACGGTCCTACTGTCAGTATAGTATTAATAACAGGCTCCATTCATGAGACATGAGGCCCTCCTAAATTTTATGGCCAAAATGTAAACAAATGTGATTGTGAGTTGACCTCTCAGATAAACATACCACTTTTGAAGGGGATCAATTTGTTTTTTAATCCAACTAAACAGTGTAATGGTAATTTTGACTCTAATTGACATAAACTAATTTAGTTGTTCAAAATGTGTTGTAATGGTGATCTAATGATGGATATAGTAGCTTTCAAAAACATCTTAATCAAATATATAAACCAGTGTGCCTAATACAAGTCATTATCTTACAAGCAGGTCAGGGTTCAATGGGTCACAACGAAGGCCCAAACTCACATGTGTGGGGGTGGGATTGGTGCCTATTACTACAAATGCACCTATACTAACAAGATTTTTCACCAACTAAGTACACTCCTGAATCAAGTATTTTTGTCTGTTTTTTATACCCTAAACAAGTATTTTTATAGTTTTTTTTGACTACCCAAACAAGCAAGAAATTCTTATTAAAAGCCCTATGTTATCTTGCTTTTCCCTTTATTAGCAGTATTTTTTGTGATTTTGATCTCTGATAAAATTTGATAATTATATAGAAAAAACTACACATATTTTTGCTGGGCGTTGAACCACCCTAATAACATCGCCTGGTTTGAAAAGGGACCTTTTTTACATGTTTTTTTGTTCAAGCAAATCATATCCTCTTTAAAGTCTGACTCAGAGATTTCAGATCTAATTTTTGAATTAAGATAATTAAAATAGTCAACTAGAACTATAGATAGTCACCTAGAAATGCTCACTTCCAAAGTTTTGAGATGAATCGATTTTCGTTTTGAATGGCAGTAAACATTTATGTGTATATAACGGTGCCATAGGATCTGTTGTATAACAAATTTCCGATCCGGTATTTTTAACAATGATTTGATTTTCTTTATGAAGGAGTCGATTGAGCTTAGCTATTTCACTAAGTGATTAGTATAGGGACAAGCATTTAAGTAACCGCAACAAACACATCTATTACGATGAGTTGCTACCTTCAATCGACCTTAAGACACTATCAGTGATTTGCTAAATCAGCAAATCGAAAAATCATCAAAACAGATTTTTGCATGTATGCAACAAGTACAGGTATCCTAACAATACACTCAATGATAGCCATAAGCAACCTAATAAGGACAGAATCGGAGATTTTAGTCATTACTGTTCGAACGGACAATTACTACAAACGTAATTGAAGGAGGAATCGTATCTTGGGAACACTGCGTTTTCTTCCTTTTCTGTCAAATTCTAAAGCTGGAAAAGGTAACTTATGAAATTCTACAGGACTTAGCCTTCACTTTGAAGCTATTCTGCAAATTTCAAATATGTTTCAAATCACTGATAGTGTCTTGTTAATTCCAATGTTGAGGTACGTATGACAAATTGCATCCTCAAGGCAGGTGCAAGAAAATCCCCCAAAAAACCACCAAAAAAGAAACTGACCGGTCCCTAACTCTAGAACGTCATGGAGTTGAGACGACTGGCAACACTTATGACTCCTCGCCCTCTTAAATCTTGGCGATATGACAAAACCCTGGTAAATCATTTTCCGTGTCTTTTTTGTTTTTCCCCGTTGGTTGAGCGCACCTTTTTAGAAGTTGTGTTGGCTTGTTTAAAAGCCCAGAGAATACCTCGATTCCTGTATAAAGCTCAATTATCTTTCTGTCTCGCCGTTCTACAGGTAAGCCTCTGGGAAAGTTCTGGTGTTTGCTAGCGACCAGCTACTTCCGCGAGGGCGGGTAGTCACTAGAGTGGGGGCCTACTACAGCTCCTGGTCCTGTCGCAACCGTTTCCCTAGGGGTTACGGAGGCTTCAGGTACCGAAGCTGTTACCGCGGGCGTTTCTCGAGAGACATCCGCGGTGATGGCAGGGACTACTAGCGAATTTCCTCCGGGATTAGTAGCGGGTGGTTCTGGGGTAGCGACGCGTGTGTTAGGTGTAACCAGCGTAGCTCCCGTCAGGATGGTTTTCGAGCGATTCCTCCGCGGGGGGAAACGATGATTGAATGTCAAGCGCCGGCACTGCCTGCTGTTTCTACACGCGTAGATTTCAGCGGGTGTGCACCGGTGGATATGGGCGGGTTCCGCGGGGAAACCGGCCCGTTTCACGCAACGCCGACCACGGTATCTGTGGTGCAGGGGAGCTATTCCTAAGACTGGAAAAAGCTGCCGTAGCACTGCGGGAGTGGGTCTGCTGATCGGGTGGCCTTGGGACGTCTAGACAGCCGCTAGACAGACCGGTCAGCTGTCTAGCGACCAGACAATGTGTCCATTGATCGGCTCAGACACTATTCAACCTCGGGACAATAGGGCTAACGGCTCCAGGATTTCATTATCCTCAAGTCCCGCCCGCTGGCGGGGGGCTTTAGTGGTGGTTAATCACCCCGTTTATCGGCCCCGCTAAGGGCTCTTCTTCCTCAACCACTTGCTGCCTCGAATTTGGCCTGGCAAAAACAAGGGGGGGGGGGGAGTGGAGGAGTGATCTGCAGCATTTTTGGGATGTGGCCTTCCTGGCATGATGACTACGTGGAGGGGGCATGTGATGCCGGGGGTGCCATCAACTGGGGTGTTGCCTGGTTATTATCAGGGTATCCTCAGGGGTTCCTACATACACGCAGCCATCGCCGCATGTATGGGGCGGTAGTGTCTTACCACCCAGCCAGATGCGGATACCATGCACGGACTGGTAAGTGTCAGGCAGCGGGGGTACTCATGCTAGCTCACCGGTGGTTCAGATTGCTTCTGCACCTAGTGTGGGTGCGGGTTTTATTCCCTTTCGCTTCCGCTAGTCAGGCCATTGCCTACTCCGCCCTCTGCGGGGTTGCAGGCTTTTCAGGCGGAAGCTGGCCAGACGGAGTCGGGCTCTGGGTCAGAGTTGGACTCGTCGGGCAGAGAGTCTGTTGCTGTGGGACCGGGAGCTCAGCGGCTCCCGTTCCGTCTTCACAGGAGCGATCTCAGGTGTTCTACTGAGTCTTTTCCCACCGGATACCAGTTTGTCTTCAAGCTATGGCCATAGTAGCTTGGCCTTGCGATGGATGAAGGGATCCGCGGATCCTCCATCTTTGCGGATTGGAGGGTAGAATCAGAAGTCTTCATCCGCGGGGCCAGTGTTGTCTTTCCCATGCTGAAATTTACATGAGCATGGATGCCATTGATTCTACGAGGGACCGCGGGTTCCTCGCGGGGAAGGAAGGAAGGGAAAATTCATTCGGTAGATCTTGAGGTGGCTGAGGCGGACTATACTAGTCTGCTTCGCGTCCCTTCTATGGATCCCGAACTGGCCACCCGCTTACATACAGCTGGCAAGGGCAGCGCCACCGGCGTCGTACTCTCCCTTCTGGGGAAGAAGAGCTGAAGCTTTTGGATGGGTCGCGTTCGCGGAATCCATTCGGGGGGGCCCCCTTGGGCTCATTCTCCATGATCATCTCAAACTATTTGGAGGGCTCTGAGGACGAGGGGCTGGAGGTGACCATGCAGCCCCTGCGTGTGGACTGAACTCTTGGCAGTGCTGGTCGTCCCAGCATTAGCAGTGGTTCTGATGTCGCATGGAGATTTTGAAACTGGTGTTGTTGCGGCGTAGGAAAATGTCTCCGCATTTGCGTCGGCCTTCAACAAAGACCTTAGTGCGGACCTTGTGAAGACTCCGCGGCCCAGTCTATCATCTTTGGTGGTGGTGCTGCGCTTCCGGTTCGCAGGTGGCTGACGTCAGGAAAGCGAGCAAGCCATCCCGAGAAGCAGCAAGCGGCTGTCTTCGAAGGGAACGCAGCAAGCAAGAAGAAGCGCAGACAAGAAGGACAAAAACCTCTATAGTCTCCTGACACTTCTTCGGCTCAGGCTTCTACCACCAAAAACGGATTCCACTCCTGGCACCTGCTGCCCACAGGGCAAGGCCGGAAGAGGCCGGCGCCTGACCAAGCATACCTCTTGGGGCGAACCTGCCCGAATGTATTCCTTGTAACAACATTGTCACTGTGAAGCCACACATCCTAATTGAGTGCGCTGATTATGCGCATGTCCGACAAAAGATATATAATGAGCCAACATGAATGCTCTTTTTGCAAATGTGCCTGCAACCAGCACGGGTGTGTTGGTTTCTTAAAGGAAAGTCGATCTTTACAAAAAATTTTGAAATGTTTAAATTAATATTCAATTTAGATTGTAAATATTTGTTAAAGTCAAATTAAGTGTACTAAATGGTGCTGTAAATGATTTTTTTAATCTTTGTATGTATCATCATTGTGTAGACACTACATGACACTATTTTGTGTTATGTGTCGTTAAACCGTTAATACCTTCCTCTTCTTAAGATAATAAATAGGTACAAGATGTGACCAAAAACAACATTGTTGTGCATGTTTTAGAGAAAATAACCCTATCTAATCATTGTTGTTTCGGAGGGGACCATTTTGTTAACATTGTGTTATACAACATATTGCAAGCCTTAGCTTGTGTTGCCATAATTATTCAGTAGAGTAACACGTTTTAACACAAAACAAATATTTTTGTGTAACTACTTAGCACTACTCTGCAGGGTCCTTCCATGCCAAAACAAAGAGCTCACCCATTACATCTTAAGGTTTGCCATGACTTGTTGGGGATTAAATTCTAAGATGAGATAAACAACAAAAATCCATAGTTCCATCATTCTCATAGAATGGTTCATCAAAAGTTTCACAACTCGAGCAAAATTCAGTATTTGCATGGCAATAAAACAAAGTATCATTTTGACAAAAATTGTAAATTAAGCACTAATCAGCAGCACAGGGCTTTTTACCCATGGTTGTAAACTGAGGGAAACAGGAATAACTTGCCATTTTCCTTTTTAATTATCCTTGTACTGTGAAATATTAATCCCATTTTCAAGGGACCACGGGCAGGAGGACCACTTGCTGCTGTAGGGTATTAAAATACTCAAATGATTTCGGATGCCTCTGCAGTACATTTCACGACCCCATTACTAGAAATGGTAAATTGACACCCCTGAACTTAAGTTTGAGGATATTATGTTGCTTTAATGTTTTTGACCCTTACATACTTTTGAGATTGACTCCAATTTGGGACTTGAGAATTCTACTTTTATGAAAATTACTGCTGGGCCTACATGTAGGATACAGGCAAAAATAAATGGTGGAACATTGTGCAAAAGTCAACTAAAATTACCAACTTGACAGGACGGATGCATATGTACATTTACCAGAGAACTCTAGTTTTCTTGCATGAGTTTAGTTGTAGCAAAAGTATGTAATTATTTAACACCATGGCGAGTGCCAAATTGTGTAAAAATGTTTTTCTATGGGAGTGTGAACTGGCATATGATGAGATTGCGAATTTATTCGTATTGAAGTACGTGTTTACACAATTTGGCCACTCAACGACCCTCAAGTATGTTGTAATTTTTGTTTGTGCTTGCTTTTCATATTTCAAATGTGTTAGACATTTCAGTTGACCACAGAATGAAAAACGTTACATTTAAGGCATTGTCTCTGCAAGGAAATAGGAATGACTTGTTTGAAACAGGTCTGTGACCAGCTATGTGCAAATGAGCAATACCAACAATTTTGATTTGTAGAGGAAATTCCTCATCATATTGCCATTTTTGGGGACACCCAAAAGTATTGATCCATGCTGCTGAAGGGTCTTATGCTCTAAATGTAATTAATTGCATGTTATTTGTGCTATCATACCGGGAAGAAATATAAATTTTTATGACCTCTTAAAGTTAGGTTCCCTTTAAATTAAGGTGGCCTAAATAAAAAAAGTAGTCAAATAAAAATTAACCTCCACTGAACCGCTAGGTCACACCATGCAGCTCTGAAAGAGACTTGATTTTTTTTTGGGCCCATCAGAATGAAAGTATACTTTAACTGTATTAGAAATTGCTAAATGGTATTGTATTTTTGCTACACCAAATGATTTGCCAATAATTATTTAAAACAGTACAATGTTTACATTCCCTATCATATACTGTTATTAGGATAAAAGAGTCAAACCCTTTTTTCAACAAATTACAGGGATAGGTCTGGTTTGGTTTAGTATCACTATTGCAAGTACTAAATTCAAAGGTTATAATTATGCTGTGGGCATGATCTTTTTAATACCGTACTGTACATGTAGTACAGACCTAGCCCGTTTTACATAGACAGGAAAATTGCATTGAAACAATGCAAATATTTCAAATAACTTAAGTGTACTTAACAAAAAAAAGTAGAAATATACTCAAAGTACAATCAAACACAAAAAATAAAAAAGAAAGTGGGGAGGGGAAATATATTAATTTAAGGGTTCCCAACCTTTGATAGGGCATCATTTTTTTCTCCGGTTATACAACATACAGAGATTAAAAAACTCGTCAGCGAATATTAATTCATGACAAATTAAAGGGGGATCACCATTGAAACTTTAGTTAAAGGTAAACAAATCCTGGATCATGGAGTGGCCACCATAAACAAAAGAAGAGGTAATGTGCTGGAATGTTAGAATTTCAGCAGATGTCTCAAGATATTGGTTTGATGTCAACCCGAATGACTGAATTTGATCAGTCATAAACTTCGACAGGCTGATATAAGAATCGGAACAGATTTTTTTTGTGATCGTTCGTGACCTTGGAAATCAGGAAACGACAAAGTAGATGCATGGGAAAAAATGAAAAGCAAACAATCAAGGTGTGATTTCCCGGTTTGGCATGGAATGACCCTGCAGCATCTTTATTTATTTTATTTTGTTAAACCTGTAGAAACAAATCACATATGGGCTAAAACAAGCTTGCTATGAAATGGTATCATGGCTATGATTTAAAATAAAGACTCCACAACCACTGAAATAAGAAATGAAAAACATAACTGAAAATGAGCTTGAAATGGTAAAAAAAGACACGCTAAATATGACAAATTCTAAGTTAAATGGTTCTTGCGGATGAGAATAATAAACATTCTTCATTTTATGTAATTAACAAAATTGTTGCCTCAACCTGATATTTCTTTCACAAAAATCATGGCCCTCAAAATGATATTTTATCACAAAATCATGGCATGGTAAATCGCATCCACACACAGTTGATGTTTTTTTATGACCAATGTTATGTTTTTATTTTTAGTTGAACAATGCTCGAGAAGTGGCACACCAAGTGATTTTTCTTATATTTTTATATTAAAGCTTGTTCAAGTACAATGTTGGCCTGCACACCTCTGTGTATTACACCAGTGTTCTGCATGCTTTTCTTTGGTCAACATAAAGATTCTTCCTCTTGTAAACTATAATGAATAAGATGTGAAATGCAAAATTATAACCAGCCCGTGTTATTAAAACCCAAAACCCCTTCGGGGACTTTGGGTCAGAAGTTGCCAGATTGAATTTCCACTTAATTAGTCATGAAAGCTGCAGCGTGACCTTGAAAATCAGAACTCATTTTGGCCTAAAAACGAGTCATTTCAAGTTTGATGTGACTTGTACTGTTTCCTCTCCTTAAAATACCCTCACGCACCCCCTGAGACTTCCCATTTATTTTTTTAGCTTTGGTCGCACTTCTTTTCATTCGTTTCAAGAATATATATGCTAACCTTTGCCAAAATCTGCCCACAACCCCAAAAGAAATGAACCATAATGGGCACTCTACAACTTATCGGTGCTAAGTCCCCAGATTTGGATCAAGTCTATATGTCAACTGTGCGCTAGTACTGCACAAGCAGCGGTGGACAACTGTGACAAATGCCCATAGACAATTTTCGATCGATGGTGATAGCGCCACCATTTTTGATAAGCTACCTAATTATTTATGCATAAACGTCCCACATGACGTCAACCGGGGGGTGACGTAGAGTAATAGCGCCACGCACGACTGGCGAACTATAAGCTACAGATTTCATGTCAGAGCAGTGTGCAAGTACGCATCCATTCTCTTGATCGAGTGTCCTAACCCGATTTATTTAGGATCCCTGGCATCAAGTAATCCGCGGCCGCAGTAGATTTTTCTTAGCGAGAAGCGTGAAATTCGCGGACATTCGGACGCAAAACCGTTCGATTTTTCGTATAAATTTCACATTTTGGAGCCTTGGAATTATATTTTATAAATCTGGATAATTAGGGAACCTAGTCAACCAACTGTTTGCCGATATGTGGAAATTGAGAGCAGGACGCATAAGCCATATGATACAATTTGTTACTGGATGTGTGACACGGCGTGCATGCATGAACGGCCAGGAAGGCTTTCGTGTTGGTAATTTGCGCTGTGTTGTGAACTTACGATCTCATTACCATTGCCGGCGGTAATTCGAATTTACCCTGGCAATTTGTAAGATTTGTAGGTTCGCTACTCATCTACACGATGAGGAAAGAAACCCCCCCCCTGGCCTTACACCAAAATCGTCATGGAAAGGGTCCAGGACTACCGAGAAGGTAAACAAAAAAAATATGAAAATGCCAGATTATCAGTATTATGCATCAACAAGCTATCGATTTTCCCAAGGGTATTAATCACTACCAATAGTCCAGGAAAGTGGTCAATTAATTAATTAATCAACAAGCGTCATGAACACAATATTTAATCATCTTGTCACCTCCGAAACGACTGTGTATTTGCAAAAGTTCTAAGAATTTTATACATGAAAATCCTTTCTAAAAAGTGTAATTTGTTTCAGGAAGTAACATTTGAAGAACTTTGCAAAAGGAGTCTCACGTCCCCCCCCCCCCTGGATTGTAATTTTTACAACAAATGTTAGGGTTCCCTTGCAACATAGATATACGTAATGATACAGAAAATATATTTCACCTTAGAATTTGTTTGTTGTGACACATGACCAAAGTCTATTGTACTTCTTATAAATTTAGACTGACTGGGAATTTGTTGTTGCAATGCAAAATTAGAGTCGGTTCTAATATTAACAACAAAAGCATGGTAACACCTTTGTCACTTCCGAAAAGCATGTTAACCAATGTTAACTGTCACTTCCGAAACGGACTGCAAGTGTAAATCAACTTGTTAGAATTTACAGATTTTTTTTCTGCAATTTGTGTCAGGAAGTAACCATCATGAAGAGATTTAGTACAGGGAGCATGATGGGGTTGGCTCCTGGAAACATATTTAAAAAATAAAATTGTGGTTGATATGACATTTCCATCAAAATTGCTCTTCCCTTCCAAATATTTATGATTCAACCAAGGACTAGTCAAAAAAGCAGTGTACATTTTGAACTACGTATACGTTTGAATAAATAATCTCTTTTTGCGAAATTTATGGTACAATGTGGAAAAAAGGATTTTCACAAAAAATGTTTTTGCTCCAAATTTACCCAATATGCCACAATATTTCAAAATTACACATATTTTGCAAAAATAGATTAAGCTCAAAACAGTAATAAATTCAAAATTGTCAGTTGTGAGTAATTTTTAGTGAAAATAACAAAAAAAAGTACTTTTAAATTTGACCCAAAAAAAAACCAAAAAAAAAAAAAAAAAAAAAAAATGGGTACAAAAGTTACACCACTCATTGTGAAATGACCCTATCTTTAAAAGGAAACGACCCATCTTAACCTTATTGGTAAAGTTTGCGTTGAAGAATGACCCAACTTTCAGAAAACAAGCGCATTTCATGACCTCATAAATACCGGACCGTTTGTAAATGTAGGTTATAAGAACGATTCAACTTCACCTTGCTTGTTTTGGAAACCACATTAAGAATGATTGGCAGAGGCGACAGCGGGAACATAAAAAAAACTCGGATGCTGCGACAGTGCGAAGCTCCAGATTTTTTAGGCAACAACTTAGAAGGTCATTAAAAATCTTTGTTTTTATAAAGAAGGCTAATAATGGAGTTTGCGATGCGAGTAAATTAGTTTAGAAAATATTTTAATTGCGGGTGAGAACGATTCAACGTGATGGGGGTAAAGAATGGTTAGAAGACATTTTAATTGCGGGTTGAAAGAGCTTCAAACTTCACCCTTGCTTGTTTGGGACCACACGTTAAGAATGATGCAACTTATAAGGAACAATAAACTAAATCTTTGGTTTCTAAGGATAATAATGGAGTTTTTTTTGTAAGGATCATGTTTTTTAGTATTTGTTAAAAAAAATGGAAAGTTATTTTTAATTGCATTTTAAGAATGATTCAACTTAAAAGTATCATTGAACACGTTCAGAATGATTCAACTTAGAAGGATCATTAAATTGAATCTTTGTTTTTTATTAACCTCACCCTTGGTGCGTTTTATTCAGTTTCAGTAAATTCCGCCAGTAAATTATGTTTTAGACACATTTTTAAATTGCGGTTAAAGAACGATTCAACTTCATCACCCTGCTTGCTGTTTAAAAACATGCTCGATGTTTTAAAAACTGTTTAAAATATTTGCCTGGTGTTTACATAATATGATTTATATTAAATGGATGACTTTAAAGATCGACCCATCTTCACCATTGTAATCATTTTATTTACAGTAAAAAACGATCACTTTCCCCCTGCTTCACCCTTGTTTAACACATGCTCAGTTTACAAAACGTGTTCCAGATCTAACAGTGTGTGATTACATAATGGTTTTTAATTAGAAGGATATCTTTTAAGTATAAAACGACCCATCTTTGGCCCTTGTATAAAGTTATTTTCTTGGTTAAAGAACTTCAACATCACACCCTTGCTTTGGAACACGATAATAAGAATATTCAATTTAGAAGATCATTGAATTGAATCTTTTGAAGACGACCGCATCTTCACCTTGTTTAGAAAACATGTTCAAACAAAACAAGTTCAATATCTACAGTTTGTGATACATATGGTTTATATAAGAAGGATATCTTTAAAGAACGCCTCTTCACCTTCATTGGTTTTTAGAAAACATGTCAATGCGTTTGCCAGTAATTAAAGAACGATTCAACTCCACCTTTACTTGCTGTGTAGAAAACTGGCTCAATGTTTAAAAAACATGTTCAATATTTTGCAGTTTGTGTTTACATACGGTTTATTAAGAAGGATATCTTTACAGAACGACACCCATTTCCACACCTTGTTAAATACTTTTATTTGCGGGTTAAAGAACGATTCACTTCAGCCTTGCTTGTTTTGGAAATACGTTAAGAATGGTTCTACTAAAACGGATCCTTAAATTGAATCTTTGTTTTACCTTCCCCGTGTTGTTTTTCTTTCATTGATTGAGTATTAGTTTTCTAAAGAACGGGTTCCATATATTCTAAATTTTGACCTAGAAAAACCTGGAACTTTTTCTAAAGGAGGATAATAATGGATTTCACGACGAAGCGAGTAAATTATGTTTAGCAAAATATTTGAACTTGAGGGTTAAGAAACGATGTCACAGTGCGAGGCGAGTACCAGTAAATTATGTTTAGAAACACTTGATTTTGGGTGATAGACGATTCAACTTCACCCTTGTTGTTTGGAAACACGTTAGGAAATGACACAATGGAGAAGGATCATTTAAATTTAATTTTTGTTTCAAATATTCTAAATTTTGACTAGAAGAAAACCTGGTTGCTGTTTAGAAACATTGCCCAAGGTTGAAGAACATGTTCACTATTTGCTGTCTCCATATGTTATGTAAGAAGGAGATCTTTAAGTACCACCACTTTAACCCTTGTTGGTTTTTTAGAAAACACGCCAATTGCGATTGCGAGTAAATTATGTTAGGAAAACATTTCATGGCGGGTGCGGACATTTTTTTAAAATTTGCCAGGTTAATTAAAGAACGATTCAATAGTGGGTAACAGGGGGGGGGCAGGGGGGGCCGGTTGCCCCCATGAAGACTTTGGCCCGGGAAAAACTTTACAAAAAATCATGCTACATCAGCCGTTTTTTAGCCCTATGACGGGAAAAATTGGCCTTTTGCCCCACCTGAGAGGGAAACTTCCCAAGAATGGGAGGCTGTTACGCCACTGATTCAACTTCACACTTGCTTTGTTTTGGAAACAGGTTAAATATAGTGGTTTGGTTCTACTAAGAAGGATCATTAAATCGAATCTTTGGTTTTCTAAAGAAGGATATAATGGATTCTTTGTAAGGATCATATTATTGCGTTTCCATGTCTAATTAAATATATTTGAATGTACTGTAATGGTACTTATCTGTACTTTTTATGTACTTTGATTAGAAAACACAATTAAAGTATACACCTGGCCACAAACAAGTATCTCGGCTGTGTTTTCGATGAGGTATTGTGCCAAAGTCATATACATTCTGTTGCCTATGTCTTGCTCTTTCTTTAATACCTTGCGTGTAAAAAAAACGGTAGAAATGGCTGAGATAGAACGCCCGAAGACGCAACCCCCAAAACCCAAAATTGCAATTATTTCTCGGATTTTTCAATGGGCATGGCAGTGTACTGGACACGAATACGCGGACCACACTCATTATTGCAAGTAGGCTTGTTCTCGCTCATTTGGTCGGAAAACATCTTTGTGTAACTCAATACACAGTATTATTGCGTTGTACCACACAGTGACATTGAAAATCCAAAAAACTGCCCAATGTTACAATATTTGTACCAAAGAAAAAAACAGAGTTTCTCAGCTTCATCATAAAGATGGGCACCATTTTTGAGTTATAAAGCTTACACCAGGCCAAATCAGAATTTTTCACATTTTTTTTGTCAGGACACCTGGTTAGTGAAATCTTCGTTGCACCTTTAAAACCCACAATCAGTGATCCACCCCAAAGAGTCAAAATATTTTAAATTTGTAGGAATAGCTTACAAGTTAATAATAAAGTTCTGTATAATCTATGTTTTTTTTCAAAGCACAAAAAATGATAAGTACTGTAGAAAAGGAAAGAAAAGAATTAAACAGCAGTGTTCAAGATATGAAATTTCATTGGTTACGGTTCTGTACACAATGTAGTAAGGTCTGTACGGAATATCGATTTTGTACTTATTAGGTGGGCTTTTGGTCCTATACTTTTGAGGTCTGGTAGGATAACTAACTTGTGACAAACATGCACACATCTGGTTTGAGTATTATTATTTTTTTCTGGTGAGCAAATCACTGAGCGTGCCTTTAATTGAAGCAAATAAGGGCCGACTGATTTTGTCCCCTTGGTGACATGATTTGGTTCATTTTGCTGAGAAACTGATTATAGACATGTCTAAAATTAGCCAATTGATTTTGGTGTAAGGTTTTTTTTGGGGGGGGAATGAAATTAGTAGGGGGAAGTATCAAATATTAGGAGAATTTTAACCATTTTGGCCCCAATCACTGATTTCCTCAAAATATTGTGATTTTTGGCCCTCAAATCACCGAAATTTTGCAAAATCCCTCATTTTTCTTTCGGTCAGGTGGGGGGGGGCAATTTTTTGGGGGGGGAAGCCCCATTGCCCTCCGTGGCGTGCCACTGCTTTTGCCATACTTTAAATATTTACCGTACTTAAGTGTACTTTTTTACCAACTTTAATTTTGTGGTTTTACTTTTTTTTACCATATTTTAATTGTACTTTACCATGCTTTATTGATACTTTTTGTTCTACTTAATTGTCTTTTGGCATACTTTAATTGTAATTTACACCAGATTTATTTGTACTTTCACCGGTACAGTACTTTAATGTACTTTCTGCCAGGATTTTTGCCATACTGTAATTGTACTTTCCCCATACTTTATTTCTACTTTATATATACTTTAACATGTCCAAATCTCGAGGTTTGGAGTGATTTAGAAAAGGCATAAAAAGTACAATACGTTTAAATATACTTTTTTGGACGCAGGGTTTGTTTTTCCTATAAAACCCTTTCAATTGCCAGAAAAACCTGTAGTCTTTTGTCAAGAAGGAGTGTAGAAAAACAGTTAATTGCGTTTACAACAGTTTCAATGTTAATAGTTTGTGTTTAACCCTTTGGACCCTGGCGAGTTTTGTATAAGTTTGTAACACATAATTCAGTGGCTTCAGATGTTGGCCTTCCAATGTTTGCAGGTGATTTGGAAGCCATCTATATATAACACCAACAAGGCCTATGGCTTGTTGCGACTCATTTAAGGCATTTTTCATGCTAATGCTGAATGTGCCCGGAAAATTAAGACTTTTACATTTTGAAGCAAAAATTACATTATAGTAATTTTTGAACGGCCACTGAGTCGCCGTTCTCAAATGATTAAAGAACGACACATCTTAACCCTTGTTTGCTTTTATAAAACATGTCAAATTGGCGATGCGAGAAAAACATTTCCAAGCGGACATTTTAATTACGGGTTACAGAACGATTTAACTTCATCCTTGCTTGTTTTAAACCTCGTCCCCAGAACCCCAGATTTTACGAAGTTCTCAACATTTGTCAAAATTTTTGCATCAAAAAAGCTGATTTTTTCTTCTGCCAGGCAGAAGATTATTCCTGACTGACCGGGTTTGGATCATCGCGAGTTGCGAGTTCGCGATTTGGAGCTAACGAGTTGCGAGTACGAGTTGCGAGTACGAGTTGCGAGTTGGCGAGTTCCTGAATGCGAGTTGCGAGTTGTGAGTTAAAACTTGCGAGTTGCGAGTTGAATTTTGCGAGTTGATTTGCGAAGTTGTGATTTGCGAGTTCCTGATGCGAGTTGCGAGTTGGATTTTGCCGAGTTTTAAATGAACGAGTTGTTACATGCGAGTTGCGAGTTCCTAGAATTTGCGAGTTGCTTTCTTCATTCATTTTAAGCTGATTAAAGGTTCCATCCCTAATTTCACATTTGTTTTCAATACAGCATACATACCAAGTTAATTGTATCAGATATCAGTTTCCACCTTGTGTTGCAATAACCTTATACTATTGTGGGTGACTAAACAAAGGCCTAGTTTATGTTATATCACCCTTTCTGCAAGTGCACTGATTTACACATCGCTAAATGCTGTAATCAAAGTCTTCAATCATGTCCCCCATCTGAAAGATGAATGTTATCGAATGTCTTTTTAACAACTTTGTGGAAATTTTAATTTTAGTATTTGATCCAATACAATTGAAATAAAGGCCATTTATCACCTCTGTTTTCACCTTTATTGCACTTCTGTAGCCCCAAATACTTAGTAAGAAGTCTACAACTGTCAAATTATATAAATGCATTTTTTTTATTTTTTGCTTATTTATATTTGTATCTTTTTTTCTATCAGAAACAAAAGCACCCTGAGGTTGGTCTTAGTTGATTAACTAACCCTCATGACCCGCAATGGCAAAGCTTGGTCCATTTTGGTAGAACCAGTATAGAGTGTGTGTGTGTATGAGAGTGACTGTTCAAGCGAGAATACAAGAAATGCTTTTGTTTCTAACACCCACGCAACAAAAACATGCATATTGCTCTTATACACACATAATCCAGTTCACTAACAGGGCGTTGAGGTTGATCGAGACTAGTTAAGGGACATCTCAGAAAAATACTAAAAAATAACATACCCTGACACAATGTAGTCTTAACTTGACTGTCAAACTTTCCTCAAAATAAATATACTGCAGTATGGGGATTTGTAGTTTTCTCAAAGTTATTTAATCTGGTTATTTATTTTACTCCATTTTCTACACTGCCAAAATCGTCCCTGTAAATCTCAATTATTAGTAGAGAAACGCACACCACATTTGGTGAAATATTTCGAAACACCTATTTGGAAATTTGTTCTGTGTGTTTCATTCATCATATCAGCATTTCACTACAATTTCAACAATATCCTGGTGTGCCATTGACCACATAATTAATACACATTCTCTAATCCAACCCTAACAAATTTTTTGTGCTGAAGTAATAGCCACATTTTATTTTTCTGACACATATTTTATAGAATTGAATGTGCTGAGAGCGCCGGGTGAAAACGGTGTCTGCCCCCAAAAGCTCTCATAGTTTATTGAATTTTGAGTTCAAAGGTGTCAAAAGAGGCATCATAGAGACACTAAATGGAAAGTTGCATTGTATTGGTTTTCAAGATTGCTGGAGGTAATGTCTTGTTCATTGTACAGTTAGCTTACCGCATTTAATGGCCTGTACATAAACAATTCTCATCTCTTGGCAATTTAAAAGCCATACTGATAGGCTACTGCCCAGGTGAGATAAACATAGGAACATGCAGCGTATCCGGCTATCATGGTTTTATGATTCTGAAGTTGAGGAAAATGAAGGATGCTTATGTTAGGCATCCAACATGTATTTTTTAATGTATGTTAATTGGGTTAGAGTTAAGTTAGTTGGTTGTTGAATTCTGTTCTGAAATGAGTAAAAGTCCTTGAAAGATACCATAGATATTTTGCACACAAAATTATCACTAGTTATATAATAATAACAGGAGCTTCATTTATGCCAAGAG
Organism: Ophioderma brevispina; assembly: GCA_023653785.1. Taxonomy (NCBI): domain Eukaryota; kingdom Metazoa; phylum Echinodermata; class Ophiuroidea; order Amphilepidida; family Ophiodermatidae; genus Ophioderma; species Ophioderma brevispina. The sequence continues at coordinate 1,557 of JAMKCH010027352.1, read as the reverse complement.
AAAATAACTCGGTCCGCAGACCGCATGTGTCGTCTGCCGTTGCAGTTTGTAATGATAGGCCTTATGTGAACTTTGACCTTGGCATGTGACCGTTTTTTGTTTTTTTGGGGGGTTTTTTGGGTGTGTTTTTTTTTTTTTTTGGGGGGGGGGTTTTTTTTTTTGGTTTGGGGTGGTTTTGTTTTTTTTTTTTTTGGGGGGGGGGGGGGGTTTGGGGGTTTTTTTTTTTTTGTTTTTTTTTTTTTTTTTTTTTTTTTTTTTTTTTGTTTTTTTTGTTTTTTTTTTTTTGTTTTTTTTTTTTTTGTTTTTTTTGTTTTTTTTTTTTTTTTTTTTTTTTTTTTGGCGGGGGTTTTTCTTTTCCCCTCCTCACTAAATGAGGGATCCAAAGCAGCACCTATGACTCAGTTGGTCCAATTGAATTCAACTTTTCCAATGAAGTCATTTTACATTTTTAGCCTTGTACAACAACTTGACCTTACATGACCTTTGACCTTGGTATTTGACCTTTGACCTGCATCAGGCAAATGGGGATCCCATGTTGCATCTATTATTCAAGTTTGGTTTAAATCCATCGAATACGGGGGGGGGGGGTGGATTTAGAGGGAATGCTAAACCCTTTTTCACAACACAACATACATCAACAAACACAGACATAAACAACTGTGGACAAAGTGTTCCCTATGTGTCTTCCTGCTTAAAGAGACATGAATTTCCAAAAGAAATCGCCCCCAATTTTTTTTTCGAACATGTTTTTTTTTATATATGTGGAAATGTTTCCAATGTATTAGATCACACCTGAACTGAATAATCCGAATAAACTGGATTTATGTAATAATATATGATTTAGTACTTTCTTCGTGCACGACATAAAGTCAAAGCACGGTGTCATATGGACAATTAACGTTAGGCAGGCAAGTTCAAAAGCAAGGTGTTGCTGTTTTCCTTTTGTATTGTTTGTCCCATAAACCTTCGGAAGGTTTTTGGTAGATGGTCTACAATCGATTCTGTGCAATTTGGAGAAATTTGATCCTACACAAGTATTTACAAAAAAATGTGTTCGGGTCGCCAGGCATAATTTTACAGAAATAAGAACAACCTTTAAAAGCTTTAAAGGAGTGATGGTTTTCTAGTTTTAAGTTGCACTTTTATTAGCGAAACATGTATAAAAAGAAATCCAAACTGATTTAAAGTAGATGGTTGATACATGAGTATAAGATAGCATTAGAACCAATCACCTAGTTTACAACTTGATCTCCCGTTGACCTTTGACCTTGGTGTTTTGACCATTTGACCTCACGTAGTTCTAAGCTTTAATTGAACTAGGTTACCCCTTCCTGTCATTTCAAATACAGAAAATGAAACGCCCAATTGGGCGCAAAATGTGTTACAACTGAATCCCCACGTTATAAGCTTTAATTTAACATATGTTACACCTTCCTTCATTTCAAATAAAGAAAATAGAAAAAACGCCCAATTGGGCGCAATGTGTTAAAACTGAATTCCCCAAGTTGTAATCTTTAATTTAACATAGGTTACACCTTCCTGTCATTTCAAATAAAG
>JAMKCH010027351.1:0-18674 GCA_023653785.1 Ophioderma brevispina | reverse complement strand
ATACAGTTCCGCGCATATAATTATGACAGCAATCAATACTTCCTTGCATTCCAATTCAAACTTGGTTCCACTACCGAATAGCCTGCATATTTGAAATGTCAGCGTAGTAAACTTAATGTCACCCTGCTAGATGAGACAGTGTTTCATATTGACCAGTGACAACCAGACAACTATAACATCTCACTAGTACATATTCGGCGCATAATATAACATTATTTAGGCTACTTTTCAAAACCCCAATTTCTGGGATTGACTCATGCGCAACTTTACTACCACAAAACAACACCATCATTCCTAAACGGAACCTTATGTGAATTCTGTTTTCAGCTCCAATAGCCGAGACCATATCGGATTTTCCCATTTCATTGCGCATATAACTTTGACCACCTAAGGTCTAAGAATCTCTTGAACGTCCTGGACACACATTGCAGAATTCCGAATCCTCCTCCAAGCTTATCACCATTGACGTCCCCACTAGTCCTGAGATTCTGCGCGGCGCTCTTCAATTTGTATGTTACAAGAGTTTGTTCGTGCAATGCCCCAGTGTAATCGCAGATAGCACGCATATATTGGCTCAATAATGGTTCCCCATCGGTATCTTGGCATCGTCAGCACGTGGTTAACGTATATTGGGCCACTTTGGTTTTTCCCATTGCAAGTGATATCGGCTTCATCTCGGCATCCTTTAATGGTCTAATAATATTGGCGCATCATAGTGGCAATCGACCACCGATCCATATAGGCCAATTATTGGGATAACGTTGGCCCAATATTGGCTTTGACTAATTGTTTGCCTAAAAAATAGCTCGGTGTTTAAAACATAAACACTGCATAAATACGCGCAAATCTCTCAAAGACGATTGTTTTGATCAAACACAATATTTCAAAAATATTATACTATAATAATACCATTTCAATAAAAATAAACATGTTTTACTATTCTCAAATTATTTAGAATTAGTTAAATAAAGCATGTTAAAATAATTTATTTTCCAATAAAAAATTATTGATATATTCCTAATATTGTCATATCTATTACCAGAATTGGCCCAATATTGTACCAACTTTGGCCCGGGCCCAATATTGGTCCAATTTTGGGCCGATGAGCAAATAATATTGACCGATAACTGTAGCCAATACTGGCCCGATATTGAGTATATATTGGGTCTATATTGGCCCAATCTCTCCATGTTATCTGGGTTATTGCTGCGATCTTTGGGCACGACCACAATCAATGCCCTGGTGTGTGACTTTGCATTCTAAGGCCACGACACTATCAAGGTCCTCGGTGTATGGCGTTGCCATCTATGGGCACGACCAACTTCAATGCCTCGGTGTATAGCGCTGCCTAACTTCGAGGCATGACCACCAACAATGCCTCGGTGTATGGTGCCGCTATCTTGCGTTTTACCACAATCAATGAACGCGGGGTGTTGACGCTGTATCGCTAGGCCGACCACAATCAATGCCCCGATGTATGAATGACGGTCAGTGTTTCAATGACTTAACATAAGGGGGACATGGTATTGTTTGAACATGAGAGTGTGTGAAAATGACCCATTCATTTATTACCAATACATTACCAGTTCGAAGGATCGCTTGTGCCCATTTCATACTATTGTGACGGACTGATCAACAGCAAAACACTCTCTACAAATAGCAACATATATGTACACTACCTAACCTCTTATAACAAACTATCGCTACATAATGGACTACCGATACTAGATGAAGTTGGGTATGGGTGTGCATGTGTGCCTTTGTGCATACAAGGTGTAGGTGTATGGATAAGTGTGGCACGGTGGGTGTGTGGATGTGTGAGGATGCGCATGTAAGGAGTAGTGTACGTGTGGTGGTGTATGTGGGTGTATGCATTTGTGTATATGAGAAGGGTGTATGGGATGAGTGATGTGGGTGTGAAGGTGTGCTTTGGGCGTGGGAGTATGGCATAAGGGTGTGCATGTGTGGGAGTGTGGAAGTATGAGGATTGGTGTGGTGTGTGTGGAAGGTGTATATGGATGAGTGGGAGGCATATGCGGGGTGTGTGGTATGAATGCGTGAAGGTGTGGCGTGTATGATAGTGGGGCAATGGTGGTATGTGGAGATGAAAGTGTGCAGTCCTACTGCTAGGTGTGTGGTGTGGGGGTGTGCATACGTAAGTGTGTGAGGTGTATATGAAGGTATGCAGGTGTGGTGTGGAAGTGTATACACGAATCCGACCGGGAAGCCTCGAAAGGACACCCTCTCCGTCCAGCCATTGACTGGGGGCTCCTGGCCACCTAACACACAGTACACACACCGCGCATATTGCATATTTACGAACGAACGAACAAATAATAAGAATTTACAACCTATCTTTTTCGCAATTTTTAACAAATTTTCACCGTTTTTCCATGGATTTATGGAAGTGTTTTGTCAGGGACTGGCCTAAAATGGAATTCCAGGGCAAGTGTATTACTGTGTTGTAAAAATTGAAGGTTAATCTCGCCACTTTGCGTACTGAGAAATGAACGCCTTATGGTTAGAACACGTGTTAAAATTGGTAATAACAGCGCGTGAGAAAAATCATTTTTCGTAAAATTCAAATATCCAGACAAAAAAGTAAACAACAGACTGTGATAATATTCCGTGTACGTTCCGCCCTCTCTACTCGGAAAAATTGAATAGTTCCCAAAGACCGATCGTATTTGCTGAAAACGTGACATCTCCGATGCGTGTTGTTGATGTTTTAGAAAGACAGATATTCAATTCTTCATGTGTCATGAACATTGGCGGAGTGGAATTCACACGCAGGTCGTTTCACATTTTTGTAATTTACTCGCTATTTTGTGCAGCCAAGGAATTTACATTTTTTCCTGAGCAGCCCATGATGATTTAACAAATGGAAAAAGTGAAATGGGGTGATTTTTGCGCGTCAGAAATGATCAAAATATCGCTTCTTGTGGTAACACGTACAACGGAAACGCGGTGTATAACGAGAAAGCAAAAGATGCCCCCCAGTCATGGCGGATGTGAGTGCGCCGCCCCCGGCGTAGGGGGGAACATAGTCGCCGTCGGATTCGTGTATACAAATGCGAGGGTGTAGCATGAGACTGGGTGCAGGTGTGTACGCGCTCAAAGGGTGTAGGGGTATGGAAAGGGTGTGGTATGGCGCGTGAATGCAGAGGTTTATTTTGAAGGGTGTGATGGAGCAGCATGGAAGAATGCTCGAATGTATACATTAGGGTGTGGTGTAAATCGTTATGTTGTGTAGGTGCACATCCAATAACAAAGTTCCCTAAAACCAACTACAGAGAATGTCGACGGCCAATCCGAACGATAACTATACTGCAATCCGCGCATGCGCACCCCTGACTTCGACAGACCAAAATAATGAATTAAAAAATAATATTCCCAGTAAAATAAACCAATACCAAGCTAATGTAATAATTCCTAAAATAATAAGATCATTGCAATTTGGCGCCTAAGCTTATCTGTAAGACCTGACCAAATGGCATGGCACTCAACGTTATCAAAAAATGCGAGAATTCCAGTCAAAACTAAGTACATAATGCAAATCTATATACACACACTAGCGGTCCTAACCATTAACTTGATTTGAAGGATTGATGTCAAAGCTAAGAAAATATTTGTGATAAATCTTGGCTTTCACAATCGGAAAATGACAACTTATGCCTAGTGTAATTTACGCGCACACGGCATTTTGACATGATTTTCATTCAAACAACAAATTATACTGTACAACAGATTTAAAACTACCAACTGCACCCGATATAAATTGAATATTACCAAAAGATCATCATGGCGGCAATCTAGACACTCTAGCGGACAATATAATAATTTGATTGTGACATAAATCAAACAATTTAGGTGCTAAATAAATTGCCAAATTTGAAGTAAATTTCTGAAGTTTTCTGAAAAGATCTCGTCACTGTGTACACAGTCAATACCACTCACACACAAAAAGCGAGCACACGTTCGTGTCGATTTTTACATCGAAAATCTGAAATTCACAGTACAAATATGAAAACCATGACCAGCTGGAAGTGTTCTATAACGATTATTTAACAATGTAAATTTATTTTTTTGAATTTTGTTGACCAAATCAAGTGCAATTGACAACGTTTTACCGGGGTCTTGATTGGAGATGCCATACCTTCGGTGTCCCTGCAAATTATGGGGATCTCGCCGTGGAACAGGTGTGGCAGGAGATATAGTCCTCCGGACTCACAGTCCGGGAACAATGGTGAACAATAGGGCAATCGATTCAGTTGACTCTTCACGCAACATTAGTTTCACGCTTTATTCCGTTGTCGTCTATGGAGCCCGGGCATATACCTGCCGGACTATGATTACTTTCACACCGGCTTGAACCTGCTAACACGCATGACGCAAATTACATCATACCTAATTATGCTGAGCGTGACGTCAGCGTAGTAGTAGCTCATTCATAAAAAAATCTACAACCACTGCCGTAAATGCCTCAAAAAGAAGTATTTCGTGAGAGCAGCAGCTAATTAAATCCATTCTTTGGAAAACTTTTACATCGTAACTAAGGCGCTATTGTGCATGCGCGTCTAAGGGATTCAGAAAACGGCTGCACTAGTCTTCAAAACGGCGATCGATCGCAAAAGTCGATCGATAACCGGCTCAGTGTGAAAGCATTATTGTCCCCGCCGAACGAAGTTCGGGATGGGAGTATAAAATGGGCTCCGTCAGTATGTCCGTATGTTGTATGTCCGTATGTCCGTGATAAAAAGTTTTAACCTGGAAACATTTGGGCATATCTTTTTTGGATGAGCTAGAGTAGCCAAACGTTGGTATATTGTGAGGTTGAACCCCACTCACCATGTAATTCATTCCCCCAGGGTCATCACCGGGTCTGTCAGGGGGTAGGGGAAAAAGGTCAAGGGAAAAATGTCAATTGCACAGAAAATGTCACATTGTGTACGTTTATATTGGGGTTCCGTACGGGCCTACGATGATGTAACTTGGTTGAAAGAAGCGGTTGGATGAGTCTCAAACATGATTAGATTTTGGGTGTAAAAATATGCTAATAAGATCTAATTTGCATAATTATGAAATTTTCCCGCAAGGCTTGGGTACAATTTTCTGGAGTTCTGTAAGGCGTATAATGATTGTAAATTGTGGAACACTGCCTAGAAAATTTGCCGTAAATTTACGGAAATTTTCTGGCAGCAGAATTTCCAGACTTTTTTAGGGTAAATTTACAAGATTTGTCTGTTCAATTAACGGGAACGTTGACAGTATTTTTACAGAAATTTGTCTCATATATGGAAAAAATGTGTATTTTAACAGACTTTTTCCGTAATTAAATTACGGAAACGAAAAAAAAAGTCCGTAAATATTGTTGCCAGTAAATTTTTGAAATATTGTCGTAAATTAACAATTTTTGTATGTTTTTGGTTTTTTATTTTTATTGGTTTCTAAAACAGATTTTCCGTAAATACGAAATCTGTTTTCTAATTTACGGAAAATTTAAACAGTGAAGGAAGCGGCTGAGGGTCTTGACCTGATTAGAGTTTGGGCGATTTTTTTTTAGTTTGGTTGTACACGTGGTCATTCTGTTGGGTTGCCAGCCTGTTTACATTTTTGGAAAATGTGAAAATACGTAAAATTCAATGTGTCGCCGCTTTCCAGACCCGGTATGGGTCCCAAATTTAAAATGTGGTACATGATTTTCTTCAAAAAAAAAATGTGTGCCCCCACTTTTCCCCCCAAAAATTAAAATTTACTAAATTTAGTGAATTGTCAGGGGATTTTTGCATGATGAATTTTAAGATTCTTGAGCATTTCTTGAGTAACCATTTTTTTCAAGTTATTTGGGCGAGCTAGTGATGGCAAAATTAAGGGTGGATGGTGCAGTTATAGTTGTCACTTAGTGATCGCGTATTCGGCGGGGACAATATTTTTATCATCGCGTGTAAATACAAGTTCGCCTGGTGTTTATGTTATTTATTTAGCAGTTCCTAATTTTACACATATTCTGTTTACTATTTTTAAAAATAGGCACATTTCCAATTCCATCACAAAATGGTAACACCTCATACTCTTTGCTTCCCAACGACAATTCTAATATTTATTTGAAATTTCAGAGTAATGGGAGATAAAAGAAAAGGTTGCCATTCTCGGAGGCGGAATATGTGGCTTATTGGCTATCCCAATCCTGCTGGAGGGAAAAAATGGAACCCATGTCTTGAAAGATATGGTGAAGAGGTAGGTCTATCATCGTTGGAGATTGTACTGAAAAGGAAACGAGTATATTTAAGGCATTATTAAAAACTGCCTATTAGATATCCCACGGGCGGGGGGGGGGCATTGTATCAAAGGGGATATGATGCGTGAACAGGAACGTACAAAATGCACCCTGGAAAGCAAGTATTTCTTCCTCGGACTACCTCCATACCCTAAACAGTATTTGTGTTGCCTTTGCTATCCAAAACAAGTAAGCAATATACCCATTATTACTTGCATTGCTTTACTTCCGATTTACAGTATTTATTTATGATTTTGATCTAGCTTAGTGTGATTATTGCATACCCTAAACAAGTACATAAGAAGTTCAGGGGTAAGAAAACATGCCCGTTTTCAATTTTGATGTTTTTGACACCATAATCAAATACGCGCGTATATCGCCTGTTGGTAAAAAAGGACCATTTTTAGGGCCGTTAGTCTGTTCAAGATCAATCCACATTGAATGCAAGTGCCCCCCGGGATATCCCCCAAAATGCGATGAGTATTTTTCTTTCATTTTTGTGTCTGTGAAGCGGAAGCGCAAGGGATTGCACGGACTCCTTGGTCGTATGTGTGTGTGTGTGTGTGTGTTTGCTATGTGTGTGTGTGTGTGTGTGTGTGCTGTGTGTGAGTGAGTGTGTGGTGGGTGTGTGTGCTCTGTCGTGGTCAACTGTTAATTTACAAATAATTCCAGTTTTCCACGAGATTGATTAATTGGACTATGGTTCCTGCCGCACAACATCTCCTTTTACGACAAGGGTGGAGCAGATAAAGTACGCGGAGCCACAGTCCGGGGCCTCCATAGACGATTAATCAAATAAAGCTGTGAAATGCCAACTGAATTGGGTACCCTATTCTTTACCGTTCTAGCAGGACTATGAGTACGACGGACTAATTACTAAATGCAAATGCATCCTGTACTATCATTAAATATAGGGAGATATTCGCATTTTTTTATTTTACAGGATTAAAAATTAGCAAACGATTAATCTGGGATTAAATGTCTATTTTTTTAATCCAGCACACCCTCTTACCTTCTACCAGGGATGATAGTCTCACATTCGCTTGGATTTCCTATAGAATTGGGTACACACCGTCAAAAGTGTGCTAACCTACGCTATTGCTAGTGCATTGTTATGTGCGTCTAATATTAAACTAACATTTATTTACTAGCTACATTACTGTACATTGTATGAGTACCATAAACTTTTTTACCTGTGGCCATTAAAATAATTCCTCTTACCTCTCACGGTGGATGGACAGATCTAACTCTTTTAATGAGGTCTCACTTGTTTTGAAATCTACTATAATTGGAAGGGAAATGTAGTGGTGACGTTAAATTCTTCCACGAAGAGTTTTATGTACACTGTTACCCATAAAGTTGGAATGACATATTTTTACCACTTTTTATGGAATGATTCTTACAGTTTGAGTTATTTATGATATCTATAGGGTATATATCGCCACACTATACACTACTTGATTTATCAGTCTATTCCAAACATATCACCACAATCAACCCTTTACGAACCGTGTCCTTAGCCTGAAAGGAAAAGGGGATATTTGAACAGCAGATTTAAGGATTTTGTTACAATTTTTAACATCAATCAGTGTTACAGATAACATATTTTTGGTGATTTCATGCATCGAAATGTTCAATAGTACTGTTTTAAATGTCAATCAGTCACTAATATCGAGTATGGCCACCCCTAGTATGAATCAGTGCGTCAAGGCGTCGCCGCATACTGTCCACAAGGTCGTTTATGACGTCAATGGGCAGAGCGTCCCACTCATCGGTCAGAGCCTGAACTAACTCCTGTAGAGTTGAGGAAGAGTGTCCCTGTATTTGATGGCTCAGCCTAAGGCAATCCCAGGAAAGCAGGCCATCTGCTCCACCCCTCTGTCTCAAGAACCTACAGCGGCCCTGTGCGGCGTGGCGTTGTCGTCTTGCAGCCGAAAATTGTTTGCATAAACCCTTCTTGCATGTGGCAGACAGTGGTTTTCCAGAATGTCCATGTACACGACGGTGTTCACGTTTCCATCTGGCACTACCAGTGACGTTTTTCCTCCATAATGAATACCGGCCCATACCATCACTGAGCCGCCACCATCTTGAGTCGATTCCTCAATATAGTCATCTCAGAGGTTCTTACAACGTAATCGACGAACCCTTTGTCTTCTGTCTTGATGGTCAAGGGTGCAGCGGCTCTCGACCATAAAGACAACATGTCGCCAGTGTCCGAGGTGTATCTTCTATGTTCCCTAGCCCAGCGAGGTCGAGCAACTCTGTGGTGAACGGTTAGACTTGGACATTTTGTCATTCGCTCGGTAACCATGTTGAAGCAATCTCCGTTTTACAGTTTGGCGGGAAGAGTTGATTCCATAGTGTCTTCTCCACAAACGACGAAGACGGCTCGTTGGCATTTTCCGGGCTCTACGGCACAGATTAAGCAGTCGGCGATCATCTCGTCTGGTAGTCAATCGTGGTCGTCATGGAGATTTTCGTGGCCTCAAATGACCCACCTCTCGATGATGTCTGAGAATTTTACAGACCGACGTACTCTGCGATATCCCGAGGAAATCAGCGACTTGGCTTGTTTGTACCCTTCCCGTACGTTGGACAAGGCATAGGTAACAACCAACTCTGTGAAAAACGTGGGCTCGTTGCACACAGGCTTGGAGCAGGGAAAAAGAACAAACAACAGACGTCTGGCCTTTTAGTAAGGTGGAAGTTTAGGCACACAGCCTTAAGGATGGAAATGGAGTACAGACTTTTTCTATTGATAGATTTTAGTTCATTAGGACCTAAGCCAATAATTTTGGAGGGTGTGCAAAATTTGTTACAGTGGCATTTTTGAAAATCCAATATGGCTGCTACCATGTCAAAAATCACTATAGATCCCTTAAGTATTTCTGATAGAGACAAATATTTCTCGGTACTCTGGTGTTTTAAGCACGAGAAAGTGTTGGTAATGTAATTTCATCATTACATTGCCACAAAAATCCAATATGGCTGCTCAAAAGTCAAAATTCTCCTTCGAATATCATTTAAAATGATCTTAACACTCCATTATACCTATTTACGCTACTTGAATACATACTGAACACCTAAAATATGTTATGCAGGTGTTCAAAATCTGTTACAATTGATCACACTCTGCAAGTGTTACTTTAACACCTCTAGAATGTATTTCCAACGCATCCGGATACGTCAAGTGTTCTGCACATTTTGCAGTTTAGAGGCTTGATTCCAGTGTCTATATGCATGCTTTATACTTTACACTTTTGAGATACATGTATTTGATCACTAGAAACGCTTATTTTGGCATTTTTTGTAATGGACATTTTCAAAATTCAAGATGGCAGCCAATACAACCGCCTTTAAAAATAGTAAAACCGACATGATAGTGTATTATATGTAGTTAAAACAACTAATTTGTATGCAAAGGTGTAAATTAGGTATGGGATAAGTATTTGACCATTGAAATTCTATCTGGAATTTCTGTTTCTTTGACATACAAAACATTTTAGATGGGGGCAATGTGGTCTGCCTGGTTATCTTCTTTAAAACCCTAGAAAGTACGAGACGTCTGTATGATATTTAAGTAGAACATCAAAATGATTATTAACGTTTAAATGAAAGTATGAGATGATGTTTGAAGCATAATTAAATCGTATATGGTAGATTTGTTTTGACAACATGCTTAAAATCAAAATGACGGCCAATATATTATGCAATATGACAATTTGTAAGTTTGAAAAGATCTAAAAGGCAGCCACATTGGCTTCATCTTGATTGGTAAGCTTGTTAACAACTTGAAATGTCAGATATGAGTTCCTCCTGGGTATAGAACCAGAATTTGCCCTCTATCACAAATACTTGATGAGTTGTGGTCACTTGAATGATTTCAGGGCATATTGGGTTTTAGGGTGGCCATATTGGATTTGATTAATGTTGTGATCAAATCACGTCATAACCGTCAAAAAGAATACTCGGCTTTAAAACCTTGATTTAGTGCATAAAATTATGGCCATTTGAATGAATTGAGAGTGATAGGGCCATATTGGATTTCTAGAAAAAAATGGCACTGCACGAAATTTTGCACACCCTCCAGAAATTATTAGCTTAGGTCATCATTGAAAAAATCGATACAATAGAAAAGTCGTACTCCATTTCCACCCTGTGCCCACAATTCCTCTTGACTATTTTATAGTTCACAACAAAAGGCATTGTACTTATTTAAAATTATTGAATGGATTCACTTCGCCTGGGTAGGGGACTCATGTAACCATTCACCTACTCTAATATGATTAACGAGGCGTTCAAATAGAAATACGTTTTAAGATTGAGTCTGAAAAAAATATTCCAACTTTATGGGCAAGAGTGTAATTGCCACATAATACGGATCCTGTTTATGGCTCATAAGGGTCTACCTCAAAGAGAAGAACCCTAAAAACAGTGGTAGGTAGCTTTCTGGTTCGGAGAGGTCCAAAGCCCCGTATAGAAGTTTTTTAATAATCCGCTGACTCATAGTCCACCTACAACGGGCAACGGTAAAGAATAGGGCACTCGATTCACGCAACATTAGTTTACGCTTTATTCCGTAGTCGTCTATGACACCGGACTATGGCTCCCTTTTATACCGGTAAGTGGAAGATTCGTCGCAATCGGAGGCCAAAAATGGCCCAAAAAATGGGTGATTTTGCGTGATTTTCATCAAAATTTCCTGATTTTACACCTCATTTCTTCAAGGAACACTCTTTCCCCTTGCCCGTATAGTAGCTACGCTATTACTAAAAGCGCCTTCGTTTAACCATTTTTTAAGCTATTTAAAGCACTATCAGCGATGTTTTACAAAATGTAAACAAAATCGCGCTCCCTATTTTTCAGCAAAGTCCATTTTCATTGTGTTATTGAAATTGCAAAAGTAAAGACCCTGGAAGTGGCTTAGTACACGACGGATTTGTTAAGAAAATTATGATTTTAATGCTTTGTTTACTACTAAAAGTCGGGATCCGACTTTTTTAGGTATAGACACGGTCGTAAATGGCATTTTTAAGACCGCGCTTTAAATGCTTAAAATCGTTTTCACAAAGAACAGTAATATAAGTGTTGATATGAACTGACACTAGCAAATTAGAGATAAAATGGGCAGTTTAAATGGAAAAAAATGAAAAAAAATAAAAAAATTAAAAAAATTAAAAAAATTAATTATTATCTTTTCAAACCGAATTTTGAAATGACCCCGGGAAATGACGCAATGAAAATGACAATTTTAAACTATTTAGGATTCATTAGCCAGATATTGACGTGAATCTGATATGCAATTTTGCTATGCTAACTCTTTTCTTGGACCATTTCATCTCAGGTGGCGTTTGGGTATACAGCGATCAACTACGGCCAGGTCAAGGTTCAGCAATGTACGAATGTCTGGTCACAAATTCCAGCAAAACTATGATGGCGTTCAGCGATTATCCCATACCTAAAGAATACCCACCATATTTGTCATACCCTCAGGTGTTGAAATATGTACAGGACTATGCCAAGTAAGTTTACCAAGTACAAAGGTCATGCAAGGGTTATAACATCACATCGATTCATTTATCTTGATGAATACATTAAAAATGAAAATGACATCGCCTGAGATTTAAACACCGAGTTATATAGTAGGGTTATAAATGAGAATCCCATTCTAGAAGTTCGGGGAAGAAGGTTTGAAGATGTTTGTCTATAGTTTGAAAGGTGCTGAATCATAATTTTTGGGTTCAACTTCTTGGAAATGTGGGAGACTTTGTAAAACAAAAGGGGTAAAATTAGTACAAGGGTAAATTTGAAATCAAGTCAAAATGTTTTTAAATGTGCAGCAATGTATTTGTCTCATTATAAGGATTAAAAAAGTATAGTTTGTCCAGGTTCTGACCTTTAGTTAAACAGGTACAGCTCTATTGAGGTTCAAGGTCATCCTGGGGCAAAAATATCCACTGCTCAGATTTTGTTGAAAACTGGTGGCAAATTGTTTGTCTTGCCTTATCTTGTTTGGCATTTGGTTTCGTAATTAGTGGGTAAAATGTAACAAGGGTCTACATAGTCAAAAACTTGTATACAGAGCTGCCATCCAAAGAATTAAAATGCATTTTCTGCTTCAGTATGACCAGAGCAATAATTTGACACCAGTTTCAACAAAATCTGAGCTGTGGATATTTTTGCACCAGAATGACCTTGAACGTTATGAGGGCTGTAGCCGTGTATCTAAAGGTCCGACCCTATACAAACTATACTTTTTTAATCCGTATAATGAGACAAATACATTGGAGTACATTTAAACACAATTTGACTTGATTCAAAATTTAACCCTGTACTAATTTTCCCCTTATTTTACAAAGTGACCCACATTTCCCAGAGGTCATGGAGGTTGGACCCAAAAATTCGGATTCAGCACCCTTCAAACTATAGAAAAACATCTTCAAACCTTCTTCTCCAAACTTTTAGAATGGGATTCAATTTTATAACCCAACTAATACTCTTACTTGTTAGAATGTCTATTTATGAGAACACTTTTTCCAATGAAGCAACCTTGTCCTATAGGGCCAAAAAAACAAGTTTGTTTCCAGTAGGTAGCCTAAAAACCTAAATGCAAAACGCGTTTTTTTTATTTATTACACTCATTATCAAGGAAAACAAGCTTGCGGTTTTGATGGTAGAAGCGATTATGCATATTGCAACGCCCTATTCATACCTGTGCTGATAGTAAAGGTTAACCATTAGAACAGCAATTTGTTTGCTTCTATTTTGGGAAAGAATTTTTCACTCAGGACGACAATCTGACAATGAGAAAAATATAGCCTTTCATCTGATCTTTGAATGTAATTGTATTGCTTTAGCAATAATAAGCAACAGACTCTGTTATCACGATATACTAATATTATCGAACTTCGCTTGTGTCCATTTCTTATCATTTGTTGTTAGGTTTAATAGAGAAGGTGACCTGGAAAAGTATATCCAATACAATACCACAGTAACATCAGTTAAACTCGCTGATGATTTTGAAACATCCGGGAGATGGGAAGTCACAACTCGGCGCGGCGTGGAGCGGAAAGCTGAGGAGAAGACGGACATCTATGATGCTGTCATGGTGTGTACAGGGGTATTCAAGAAACCACGCATGCCCCAGTATCCAGGCTTGGAAAGCTTTGGAGGTGTCAAACTCCATTCAAATGAATATAGAACGCCGGAGCAATATAAAGGAAAGAATGTCTTGGTCATGGGTATGTAGTCTTTGCTCTATTGTAGAACGTTTGGGGGTAATCTCGTTATTCGCTATTCGAAGGTTCGCTATTCATAATTTTAAATATTCGCTATTCCGAATATTGAAAATGGTTCGCTATTCCGAAACCAAATACCGTGTTCTCTACTCCGAAAAAACAAACAAACAAACAAAATGTCAATATAACCAACAATAATATTTGTAACCAGAGGTAGTCCTTGCACGTACCGCTGGTAACAATCATTAAAACTTTTGTCATAAATAAAACAAATTCGGAATAGCGAACCACTTCTGAAATTCTGATTAGAGAACACGGTTTCGGAATATCGAAGCTTATTTCATATTCGGAAAAGCCGACCTTTTCACAAATTTGAAATAGCCAACCCTTCCAAATTTTCGAAATAATAAGCACTTTTTAACATTCGGAATAGCGAACCCTATTTTCGTAATAGAGAACATTTTATAAAGGATTCGGAAAAGCGAATGCTAAAAAAAACGTGTTCAGAAAAGTGAACCTTAGAAATAGCGAACCTTCGGAACATTGAACATTCGGAATATCGAGAGGACCCGGAACGTTATTATGAGTCTCTCTATAATGTACAGTATTTCTGGAGGATATATGATATGTACGACAAGAAATGTAACCAAAAATCAGTGCAAATGATCATCCCCGATTTTAAATTTAAAAAGCGTTATTTCCAGACACGTAGATTGATGGAGGTTTAATTAAAGTAAAATAACACACTGAGTGTTGGTAGTATTGGTTTACATATGTGATCAAATCATATTATTAAAATATTTCTCAACAGTGACATTATTACAATAAATAATTAGCTAATTAGAAGGGAAAAGTAAAAAGAGAATTGATGGACATGTTACCAGTAATCTAGCGGCCAGTGTGACGTCTCTGCCAATGACGTCATGTTGGTCCCATGACGAATGTTAATACAACGTGAATAAAGTGAATAACTTTTGAAACTTTTGAGTACTAAATGACGAACCGCTGCAGCGCTGGTGGTTCAAAGTCCGAAGACCCCGTTTTCGAAAATGACACTCTTCGGCTATTTCAAAGAGTTGTACTAGCAATTAAACCTTAACACAAAGCCAATTAAAAATCTTAAAAGTGTCATTTTCAAAATTGGACATTTCAACCTTTCAACCGGCTTGCTATTGCTTCAGTCTTTGTGATAAATTTATGCTCTAATGAAAGTGAGAACCTTCAGTAACAAAAATGTATATTTCAGATTAGCTGTTGTCATGGTTGTTGTCAGTCTATCATAAAATATCTATTACAAAAACTGGTCAGTTATTTTTGTGGACTAGGTTTACCAATGAGTCCCGCCTGTCCCATATCCAATCTGAAATCCCTGTTTAACAACTCATGTAGCCAAATAGTGCCCTTCATAATAGGCAATGTAAACAATGGTAAACAAAGGAAATAATGTTAATTTTGACTTCATACATCGACAGGAATCTGACATGATTTGTTCTCTGAAAACTGGGCGGATATACTGAATATCAACAGCGTTAATTGATGGAGTCATTGCAGGATGATGTGCATCCAATGGTCACTGATATTAAAGGAAAGAAATTTGAATAACATTTTATTCATTTTTAAGGAAGTGTGCAACTTGCAATTGACATAAACAAATAAATGTTAAAGGTCCACGGTCCGATCACTAATAGCCTCTTTCCCAGGGACCCCCGATTTTTACCGGAAGTGGTCCAAAGTTTTGGCCCAGAAGAAAGGCTACTATTTCTCTCATTACCATGTGGAATCTTAGGTTTTGGGGTGAAGGCCATTCTATCAAGATAAAACAATTATAGACATAAATCAGGTAATTCCCCTTTAATTATGCCTATATAGTATGTATGGTGGAAAAATGTTTTTACTTCGCAGATATATGTAGTAAAAATAAACAATATTTCATCGCATGGCTTAAAATTGGTTCGCTCATATGCGCGAACATTTACGATCCCAGTACAATACCCACCTATGTCGAAATTTAATCGTGATTAACATATTTTTGTTTTTAGGTTCCTCTCATTCGGCAGGTGATATCGCCACAGATTTGAGTCGGTATGCAAAGCATGTGCATATATCCATGCGACACGGGTGCTGGGTGATACGTCGAATGTCTTCAAAGAGTGTACCCGTGGATATGGCTGTGAACAAGAGAGTTGTTTTTTCTACACCAGAATTCATAAGACGTACGTAGTTAAGGTTATTAAAGCCACTATCAGTCATTTTTTACAAACTCAAAATGTCCATTTTGTGTATTAATTGCTAATGTTAAGTCATATCAATATCTAATTTTACTCCTCTTTGCGAAAAACAGACACTAAAGGATTTTAAAGCCAAATTTTACGCCAATAGAGTGACAGTTTACTCGTTTTAGAGTGAATTTCACATTATTAAAATTCGCATCCCTCAAATTCTACAAAAAGGGCAACAGTTTTTTTTGATTGATTTTCTTTTTAATAAGAAGGTCCCAAATCAGGAAATTTGACAAAAAGTCCACTTTTTGCTGATGATGTGTTAACAAAGTTCTAAAAAGGACCATTTAAGTGGGTATTCACTTTTCGAAAACATCCTTACAAGCGCCGACTCCCCCTCCCCAACAAGAAGGTTCACCCCAAAGTCTCGAACCCCAAAATAAATCCTGTGCACGGGGTTGACAGGGGTTAACATAATAGCTGGACATCATTTACGACCACCACCTAGTCATGGTTGTTGTTCATTATTCCGAAGGTTCATTATTCCGAATTTTCTTTAATCCGAAGGTTCGTCAATCCGAACACAGAAATTTCTTATACGTACGTAAGCGTTATTCTTAAGGTTCGTTAATCCGAACATTTGTTTCTTTATTCGGAAGGTTGGTTATTCTGAAAGTTCGTTTATCCGAAGGTTTGTTATTTCGAAGGCTCGTTGTTCCGAAAATGAAATAGAATAAGCTAAACGAATGTTAATTAATTTTCGGAAAAAAAACGAATCTTATTACTTTTTTTCGGATAAACGAACCTTCCAATTAACGTACCTTCGGATTAATAAACCTTCGGAAAAAATGAACCTTCATATAAACGAACCTTCGGAATGACGAACTCAAGTTTTCGGATAAACGAACCTTCGAAATAGCGAGTCTTTGGATAAACAAAATTTCGGATAAGTGCGATTATCATATTCGCACAGCTTTGTCTAGTTGAATTTGTTTTCTTGATTTTTTAGGAAGAATAGCAGAGGGGACGGCTTCTATAAACATGGACTACGACAAACTAGGACTGCGAGCTGAGGCTGGTCTCTTTAACAGCGAGGTTATGGTGAACGACACCATCGCAGATCGCATATTCTGCGGTAAAATACAGTGCAGACCCGCTGTGAAGAGGTTCACACAAAATGGAGTCGAATTTGAAGACGGAACAGTAGTAGAACTTGATGCAGTTGTATTTGCAACGGGTTACGATCTTCAGTTCGAGTACATTGACAAGGACATTATTCAAGGTACGTATCCGTTTTCTCTCTTTCTCAGTTGAAGTTTCTTTCTCCTCCCCTTTCTCTCAACCATTCTCTCAAACACGCTGTCTCTATCTATCAGACGGTCTCTTTTAGAGTCCCACCTAACTTAACTGTAAAGTGGTAAAATAATAGCTGTGAATTTTATGCAACTATAGGAAAAGGGAGGCTCAGGGTATCTTCCCTACCTTTCCCCAATGAGGGTCGGTTTCGATGCCTAGTAGGGGCTTATTCTCGGCTGTGAATTTTGGTTCGCGCAGGGTTTCCCCGGTACTCCGGTTTCCTCTTGTACATGTATCTACAAATCAAGTTTTTTGGCTTATATCCGTTCTAGTGTTTTGGCTTCTGAGCGCCAACGAATGGCAATTCAAGATTTTTACAATTATGAATGTCCCATGTTGTTTTGAATTCACAGATTTTACTTTCCGCATAATGCATGTGAGCGGATGAAATGACGAACCATCATCACCCATGTATGGGATGGAAAACTATTGTGAAATGGATGGTGATAAGACTACTTTAGGAGAGAGCACATCGCACATAAATATTTATATTGCGCGCCCGAGTCCATCATAATTTGCATGGTTCTGTCATATGGGGAAAGCCGCATTAAAATGTGGAAGAGTAGGGCATGAACAATTCACTGATTTCACATCCACCCAATGCATAACATTGTGAGCAAATGACGTCACGCTATAACGCGAATTTATGTCGCGGGTTGGACGACTTAAACATTTCCGAGAGTTACGAGGCTTAGAAAACCGGGTGCATGTTTATGCAGATGCGGTGAGAGCGCCCATACCCAGCTGTCTTCAGGAATGTGACCGCATAAGTTCAAAGCCCACTCGATCAATGTCGGTCACATTCCTGTCAACAGGTGGGCTTGGGCACTCTCGCTGTATTAGCGCATCTGCGTAAGCATGCACCCGGTTTTCTAAACCTGGTAACTACCTTCCCGTTTGATGAGTTCAGGTACGTAGAATACCATGGAGCGTTTCGCAATGCAATCCGGGGATTGTGAAATCGGTGAATTGGGCAGGCGATAGGGTACATCACACAAATCTTTTGTCAAGATCTCTTTCCTTTCACCAAATGTAAATTATACAGATACCTTTGAGAAGCTGGAGTTATACCTGCACGTATTTCCTCCAAGACTACGACACCACACTCTAGCCGTACTTGGGTGTGTCAATACATTAGGAGGACAGCCTCCTGTTTTTGAACTTCAAGCAAGAATGGCAGTGCGCGTCTTCAAGGGGCTTACAAAACTACCAAATGAAGCAACGATGCTTAAAGATGTCAAGAGGCGCAGAGACCATTTCTACAAGACCTATGGAAAGCACAGGCTCTTTGTGAGTGTATTAATTATTCCTTGGCAATTTACTTATTTCTGACAATGCTCCTTCCTATTTACAAATGATACAAACCATGCAAAAGCTCACCCATGTTAATTGAAGTACAAGATTAAATATGGTAGTGTAATCTTGTGATGGTGTACCAAATTAAACCTATGATTATCCATCTAAACTGAGAAAATTTATAGTATCACACATGATAGAAAATCATCATGTCTTGTTTTACATTTTCAGTTCCCGCCTGTACCGTATCAAGATGAGATTGCAAGCTTAATAGGTGTCAAACCA
>JAMKCH010027350.1:0-18143 GCA_023653785.1 Ophioderma brevispina | reverse complement strand
AGAGATTGATGTATTTAGACGCCGGCCGGCCGCAGGGTTAGGGCAGATCGCAACATCTTGTGGAGCATTGCCATGGCATGCCCTCAGGCAATACTATCCTGGGGATGAAACGCGAGGTTTGCTCCCTTTGCAGGATACTTGTCTGCTGGACTGGATGCTACCGGTGAAGTTGAATTGTGTAGCATTGCCATGGTATGCCATCGCAGTAACTATCCTGGCGATGACAATGCGAGGTTGCTCCATTCTTGGCAGGACAGCCTTGCCGGATGGACTCGGTGCTAAAAATCGCGGCTCCTCTGAAGTTGATGCGCCGGAGTCTGCCCTATACCCCTCATATAGCGAGCAATCAACGCGGTCGGCTGCCATGGTTGCTGCCAGCGACTATCCCACATATCCACCCGCGGCTTCTTCGCTTCTTTCTCTACTCCCTCTTGCTCTTCTCGGAGCTGGTACTTTGCTCTCTTCCTCTCCCATCCTCTCCGCCTATTCCGAAATACTCTTTAGCCAGCTCTTCCTCAGAGTGTTTCATTTCCTCCTCTCCCTCCCTTCCGAACACTATATCAGCTACGCTTTTTCCAGACCTTGGAATTCATTGTGTCCATTGCAGACTGAGACAGATCGCTGGCGATCGCTCCTTTTATACCATAGCAGTTTCCCGTCACGAACATCACTTGCCTACAGTTTCCCGCCACGTATCTCACGTCCACGCGGTCATGTGCGTATCACCTGACGTTATCACCTGACAAAAGGGTCTGCGAAAACGAACAAAAATTTACTTACCTTGACGTGGACTTCGAAACCTGAAATCCGAATCCTAGCGTGTTGGTGTAGCGTCTGGTCTTCCGTCCATCGCCTTATCCACTGCGCCATCTGATACCTACCTACAACTGATTGCATTTTTCTAATGTTATACCTTGGAATCAAAGTACCCGTCACGTGATGGAACCCGGTCGGTCACATCTACCCCGTCGCAACTCGCCACCCACTGACCCCTTTACCCGTCGCAACCCCTGACCTGAACCCGCTAACTGCCCCCACACTTGACGGTAACTAAGGGCGCCGCACGCCTGTTAAGGCGCGTGCTGTTTTACCGTAATGTTAGGACTATGCATGAATCGTCACCAACCACTAACCTTACCCGGTCGCAACCCCTGACCTTGACCCGGCTACTGACCCCCCTCACTTGACGGTAACTAAGGGGCGACCGCACGCCTGTTAATGCGCGTGCTGTTTGACCGTAATGTGGGCCTATTGCATGAATTGGTCCAACACTAACCTTTACCCGGTCGCAACCCTGACCTTGACCCGGCTAACTGACCCCTCACTTGACGGTAATAAGGGGCGTCCGCACGCCTTTTAAGCCGCGTGCTGTTTTACCGTAATGTTTGGGCCTATTGCATGAATCGTCCAACCACTACCTTTCCCGGTCGCAACCACTGACCTTGACCCGGCTACTGACCCCTCACTTGCACGGTAACTCAGTGGGGGCCGCACGCCTGTTAAGGCGCGTGCAGATTTACCGTAATGGTTCGCCTACAGGTCTATTTAATTAACCTCGTTGCTAACTTAGAGGAATTTGTTTGTTTTTAACAAGTTTTCTGACAATGTAATTGTATTGGAATTTGTGGGCAGGGATGTCTTTTTTTGAATTAAGGTTTCACATCTGTTTATCACAGACATTTTCTGACAAGATTTAGTTGGTGTTGATGGTAGTATTTCGGCTGCACGTCTGTGGTAGCAGTAGCTCCATGCTGCAAGTCTTGTAAGGTAGCAGTAGTTTTGTATTTGTAACTGTTGGTTAAACCAACGCACCACGGCGCCTGGGAACCTATATTACCTGGAGAGGATGGGCCCAGCCCATTCAATTCCTTGCGATTACAGGCTCCAAACCCGGTCGGATGAAGCCCTCCCATGTGTGGTTTTATTGGACAGGTTCCAACGGTAGATGTAGGCTGGACTGTTTGGTAGCAGCAGTGAAGCGATTGCGGGTGGACTGGAGAGTGGCATTTATATTAAGTAGCTAGCTGAGAGACATATGAAGTTAAAATCAAGTCTTTGATGTTAGTTGACTGTATACAGCCGCCCGTCGAAGGGTTAGGGCAGATCCGCTTAAAGTAAAAGTGTCCGGTCAGCCAAATAAACAGATGTGCTTCTTAACTCCAGTACACAACATCTTTGTGTAACATTTAGGCGATCTTAAATGTAAAAGTTCATTAGTTCAAGTGGTGCATAATAACTAATCGCTCGGCAACCCTGTATGCGTCGTCCTATAGGCCTGTTAGAACACCGCGGGTCTTGGTGTTTTCGGCACAACGCTGCGGGCACGTTCACTGTCATTTGTCCGAGTTAAGTCAGCGGACAAAGTTTAGCAAGGCAGGGTGCCCGATCATTCGCACAACCTTCCCCTAGGCGTCCGTCTTTCGTAAAAATGCTGCGCAACCTGCACGCTGTTTTGGACCGCGAGGTGGTCGCTCAATTCAATACTGCAAAAGCTGAGCCAAGAGAAGCGATGGTATAAACGAAAAGCACTCCACCCGACAGAGATGCACCCCTCACTTTGCACCCGAACTTAGTCCGCTTCGGCCCTTCCTGAAGCATCGTTCTTCCGAGTGTCTGGCATCTCCGACAGGGTGTCGGATACCTCTTCCTCATATCAACGAAAAAAAAACACTCATTGCCCGGCCTATTGGTGAGGCATGGGCCTTACACAGGTTCGATCAGGGGTAACTGCCGCCGGCCAAAGCGGCAACGAGCTCCTTCGGCAGTTTTTGAGGATAAACCTCGAACGACGAGCAATTTTATCAGCAGCCGGGTTTGGCCGACCGCATTGTGGACACGATTGTAACAAATCCAGGCATTGACCCGGCTGATATCGACCAAAAAGTAAAGCACCTGCTTCCACAAGTGTCTGACTCTTTCTCCATCAGGAGTTGTGTCACGTACCTGATCACTTGTCAACGCCGCTTTTTTTTTCCTGTACTTGTTGTATTCACATTCGGGCGGAGCGGCGATATTGTGCGCCTCTTTCTTAGAGCCTTTGGTAAGCCGAAAGCGCCGGCTGATCCTCTCGGGATCATTGGCATCGCGGTCCCCGTTATGCGCAGTTGAAATTAGTGGGACAACCTTGACGTCTTTCCACAGCGTGAACGTTGTGCGCCCATTTTGCCGAACATAATTTTGCCACACAGCGGAAAATCACCTATTTAATGGGCCGGAGACTACCCGTATATCCGCAGAAAATGTTGGCCACGTTCGGTTTTCCGGGAATCCTATGTAGGATAAGGTGTTGAAAGGGTTCATATCTATTTTTTAGGAGTGCGTATCAGCCCGGTTTCTGACACAACTCTCACCATTCCAGTTGAAGTTAAGTACTGGGCTATCGCTATGATAGTTGCTCTAGGATAATAAAGAAAATTAATAAGAGCAGATATTTATATAGCGCCTATCTAGGCTCTAAGCGCTTTCCAAATGGGCCGCTGATCACTGTGGCCCAAATATACCATACCATAAACCAATTTAGCATCATTTCAAGGGATGCAGCAGATCGGTATCAGCGCTTTCCATATCACAAACATACATCGAGATAACCATCGCAGCCGGGATCAGCTTCCCAAATATCGCATGGGTAAATCGATACAATTAAGCGGTTAATTTCTTGTCCAGGGAAATTACAAGATAGCTGAATCTCACAGGGCTCGAACGCACGCCTATACGCATGGATGAGCATACACTGGAGGCGAGCGCTTACCTGATTGAGCTATCTTGTCCGCTTAAAAGGGGCCGCGACCAGATCGTATACTATAGGAGGGTAGTACATCTCAGACATTTAAAAAATGAACTAAGTCCAGAGTTCAGAAAAAAACTAAGTCCAGAGCGGATCGCTTCCTTGTTCAGCGGAAAGTCGCCCTAGATCTTTCGGTGAAAAGTCACCTAGCCGGGCCACGGCCTGTAGACTTTTCAAAATGAACTAAGTCCAGAGCGGACAGCTTCCTACTTCAGCGGAAAGTCGCCCTAGATCTTTCTGTGAAAAGTCACCTAGCCGGGCCACGGCCTGTAGACTTTTCAAAATGAACTTAGTCCAGAGCGGACCGCTTCCTTGTTCAGCGGAAAGTCGCCCTAGATCTTTCTGTGAAAAGTCACCAAGCCCGGCCACGGCATTTACCAGTTTAGCCATTTTACCCTATAACTCCAAAACCATTGGTCGTAGATGGTACAAACTATACATTTTTGGAATCCTTATGACTAGATGGACAATATGGCATACATTTCAATATGATTGGAGCATTTTAAAAAGTTTGACCCCTGTGTAAACTTAAATTGGCCCCTATTAAAAAGTGACACCACAATTTGAGAGTACAACCTACCTAACGTTGATATATAGGGTCCATACTAACTACCAAAGGTGCCAAACCTTTTCTGTAGTGAGGGGTAAACGTTGATGTTTGACCTGGGTCCTAGCTCCTCCACTATTAAAATCCTGACACTACCACAAGCCATTATAAGAAGAAGCCCTACTTTACAGCCACAGCCACTTTCTCAAAGATGTAGCGAAAACAATCTATAATTAATTCATAATGATTTTCCTTACCTCCTACAATCACATATATCATCTATTTGTTTTTGTTGTCCTCCCGTACAGGTACAAAGCGTATCACACCAACATGCCCTTGTATCCCCATCCAGAATCAACGAGTAAAACTCATTTTGGCATTTTCCAGGTGAGCACGTCGATTGCGTAGAAATGTCGTTTTCGCAGTCAAAATCAAAATCTACGTATAAGCAAATATAATTACAAGACAGTAGAGAGTATGTATGGACGCGCCTTTGGTTTTTCAAAAGACGTTTGAAGAAAATGTGAAAATATCAAAATTAGATTGACTGATAATGACGATTTAAAAAATATAGGATTTTTTGGATGGGCACCCCTGCTGTCACGATTAATGCCAAAATATTCTAGATAGGTACATCCCATGATTTCAAAGTTCTTTTTTAAAATCCAAACTTACTTTTTTAAGTAGTGACGTTTCGCTTCCTAACAGGAAGCTTTCTCAAACTGATATGGCAGATGATCCTTGAGATGACTTGGTGACGTCATGGTGTGATGACGCCCTCTGGATCAGCTGATCATAAAGATGACTAAGTTGGTATGCCCCCTCGTCTGCATTCATCAATTTCTTCCTTTGGTCTAGGCCCCCTTTTCTCCTTATCCAGATACCAACTTAGTCATCTTTATGATCAGCTGATCCAGAGGGCGTCATCACACCATGACGTCACCAAGTCATCTCAAGGATCAGCTGCCATATCAGTTTGAGAAAGCTTCCTGTTAGGAAGCGAAACGTCACTACTTAAAAAAGTAAGTTTGGATTTTAAAAAAGAACTTTGAAATCATGTAACTATTGAATCCTGATGAACCTTTTCAATGATAGGTACATCCCAGTTCATAACTTAACTACATTCCTGCCACATATTCACAAGTGTTTTATGTTGCAGAAAATGATATCCTTTAAAATAAGCTTTTCGGGCACCCTGATCTTTGACTTAAAAACAAAATGGCCGCCAAAATACCAATTCTGACTAAATATCGGCCAAACACGTATTTCCGTTGTAAAATGTATACAAAAGCTTTACATTTCCCATACATGAGGACATTTCTAGAGAGGAGCGCCCTAATTTTTTTTCGAACCCAGGTTTTTTTGCATATTTGGAATGCTTACCAATGTATACCTAAAGTGAATAAGCCGAATTCCCCGTCTTTATGTATTGAGATGATGATTTAGTAATTTCTGTCGTGCACGACAGAAATTCAAAGCATGGCTTCTTATAGGGACGATTAGGAGAGCAGGCAAGCTCAAAACAAGGTTTGCGGTTTTCTTTCGTGCTAGTTTGTCCAATAAACCTTCGAAACGTAGGTGGTCTACAACTGATCAAGTGCAATTTTAGAGAAATTTGTATCCTAAAAAAATCTCCTTGTTACGTTAATTTAGATCTTTGCTTTTGACAAAATAAAATGAAACTGAAGTTTATTCCTTAGGATATAATCGTAATGTAACTGATGCATTGTTAACTTATTGTTGAGCTACTACAAGGAAGTAGTTATGACCTGGGATATACCTATCTATTCCTGAAAGTGTATATCAATAACAAATACATCCTGGATGGACCATTTTGCAGACCTGGATGTTAAAGTGACCGTTGAGCCTTTTCCCATTTATTTCAATGTCCAAAACCTACCGAAATTTGTGGAAGAAACCCTCTTAACTATACGGGAAGACTAAACGTCTAATCTGTAAGTGAATTTTTGGATTTGGCATACATACATTTTTTCCTATGAAATATTTGGTCATGCGCCATGAGTTGGGAGCAAAATGTGTTACATGCTTGAAACTACAAAATATTACACGTTTTCACACTTAAATGAGAATAAGTCATCAATTTCAGATACCTATAAAACTATATATTGTTGTAAAGCTAAAAATGTAAGGAAAACCAATATGCAACTTGTATGTGAATATACAGGGTGCCACAAGTGTCCTATAGGGTGGAAAAGGGAAATTTTGGTGTAAAAAGTACAACATTCTGTGGCAGTCTAATTTGTTACCTTCAATTATGATATTGTTGCAACTCCTTGAGATGTGTAGGGGACATCATAAGCCTTCAAAAGAAGGGAACTTATAACAATGAAATATGTTGTCTTACTGCAGCTTCAGGGTGTTCAAAACATATATAATTTTTTGCTTTTTTATGACAACATTAGTTAAATTTTTTTAAAACAAACTCCTGCAGGAGAAAGGGTGCCATATTTGTATTCCTCGTCAAATTTCCTTTCTAAAAATGTATACTTTTGCTGGGGTAGGATAATTACTTAAAAAGTTATGCCACACAGAACTTAGAGAGCATATAAACACACATTGTACAGCATCGTATAGGAAAACCCCTTACCTCACAATGCAAAAGGTAGTACAATTGCAATTATCATCATAGCTTAAACTGCTGTATGAATCAAAATCAATACCACATAAATAACAAACAAAATGAGATGTTATTTATTTTAATACATGGCTGGGTTACAAAGATATGATACAAAATGAATGCAAAAAGCCCTGAATATCAAAAATTCCTATACTTTAACACATGCCTCATCCGTAGGCACCTCATCCGTAGGCACCAGCCTCTATGACCCCGACTGACTCAAATTACGATAACTCAAAAAGTAAAAATAGCACAAAACTGAATCTGCTACCATTTTAAAGCTAGATAAATTCCCTGTAAAATGAAATATAAATCAGCTGAATTCCTAACTTGGTTCTTATGATACAATAAAAAATGGTAAAAAATATTTAACGCCACCCACATTTTGTATACCCCAACTCATGGCGCATCACCATTTATAATTTTCCTAGGAATACCTTAGAGGTGAAGTATAAGTACAATATTAGTCCATGGTGTACTTTTCCCATATGATAAATTTGGTCAGAAGGAAGAACGCAAGTTATGAAACCTATTTGATTGTGTGGAGCATAAACTGAACAGTCAGTACTTGCATTTCAAGCTAAAAGAGCAAATTTATTTTTTTTAGAATATTTTTGTACTTATCACTTGAATAGTATGTTAGAATACCTATACCTGTAGAAAAATATGCAAAACTTTGATTTTTGATGATTTTTTAGTTTTTCTGATTAAGGTAAATATTATAATAATATAATTACATTAAGACGGCGTATTTCGGCTTATTCACTTCAGGTGTGATCTAATACATTGGTAAGCATTCCAAATGCAAAAAACTCGGGTTCGAAAAAAATGAGGGCGCTTCTTTTTGGAGATGTCCTCAAGTCTCTTTAAGTGAGTCACTGAAAGTGCCTTTAATGAGCGTTTTCAACCTTACAATGTGCTATCAATTGACTCCTCGTTTTCATTTTTTTATTTTCAAACCCGTTCCCTCATCAATGAATAAATGCCCCTCGCTGTGCAAGTAATAGCTTACCTAATAGCAATCCAGAATTTCCGCATATACAGGTACTGCAATAAAAATACATTCATCAAAATCTTAGTTAATCTGTCGACAATGGTCGAATAGCAGGGCACTTATTTCATTTGTGCAACCATAATGGTAAACACCCTAAAATATTTACCTTAAAGGCTGACTCAGAGATTTCCCGAGGAGGGCACCCTCAATTTTCAAACAATTTTTTTTGCATATACATAATGGTTGTCCATATAATAATCATTATGTGAAATAACTAAGCTCAAATCACAACTTTGTTTAAAATTTCCGGATCCGGAATTATTGTTATACACGGTATCCTATGGCACTGTTATACTGTACATAAATGTGTACTGTATGTAGTAGTAGTAAAACCAAAGTTTTAAATCCGGTTTTGTCCCCGTATGAAAACGAAAAATCCGGTTCATCTCTACCTTCGGAATTAAGCATTTTAGGTTAGTTTCTTTAGTTCTAGTTGACTATTTACTACACAAATATATATTTCGAAATCTCTGAGTCAGCCTTTAATCCCAATCGTAAGTATATACTATATAGTATAACTTTACATCCTGTACCTGAATACGTCCTTGCCTTAATTGTAGATGCTACGATTACGTAGTATTTATCTCATAATTGAAAAAAAAATACTGCAAGTTAACAATAAGGAGTTATTAGAGTTTACTATAATAATTCCATGGTCCAACATGTTTAATACTATCTTAGCAATTCACCTCACTAAGAACAATCACCTGCTTTTGTCAATTGTCAACATGAAGTGGTGTTGATAAGAGAGTGTTGTAAAATGGTCAGTCTTTCACAACTTTATACAAAATTACTAATACACATCGATTTAATTCACCTATTTCAACCATTGACACTTCTTTCACTCTACTAGGCTATGTTTTTAACACTTTTACCATAACAATATTGAAAACAACATCGGTCCTCAGACCGCTTGTGTCGCCTGCCGTCGCGGTTAGTGAATGATAGGCCTAACGTGACCTTTGACCTTGATATGTGACATTGGACCTCATAAACAAATGAGGGTTTGCATGTGAACTCCATAAACCAAGTGTGGTTCCAATTGAACTTCAACTTTTCAAATGAGGTCAATTTTACATTTTCAACCTATAGAACAACGTTAACCTCACATGACCTTTTACCTTGGTATGTGACCTTTGACCTCATCAACAAATGAGGGATCCCATGTTGCACCTGTGACCCAAGTTTGGTTTAAATCCATCAAAGTATGAGGATATTACAGGCAATTGTTAACCCTTTTTAACAACAATAGTCTAGGAGCTGGCTAAGATATGTATGCACTTAATTTAGGAGAGGATAACTCAACCGTTTTAGACTAATATGAACCGTAGGAACAACTTGTGATATGTGCCAAAATTGATATCCGGGGCGAAAGGCCTGATTTTCGCCAAATTCAAAATGGCTGCCAAAATCAATTAAATAGCCTACTAGGATTCTTAAGGTCGTTTAGAACAAACGAAATAAATGTGTTTTGGTTAATGATATGTTAAGATAAAAGCAACACACAGACCATAAAAAATGGTATTTTAATATTGTTAACATGTTTCAAATCCAAGATGGCGGCCAATATGGCTGCCAAAACATTTGAAATCTACAAAATTGGCAATATATTGACTCGTATTTGCCATAAATCAAATCCAGCATGTCCAGTGTATCAATCAATTAATTAATAACATCAATGGCCACATAAAGTTATATCTGATATATTTAATATTTGTAATAATGCTTCAAATTCAAAAATGGTGCTCGATTAATTAAGGCTACTGAAAAGTAAAACGCCATAGAAATTGCCATTATACCACTATCATCTAGAAATTACCGTACAACTAACTACATAATGTCATATATCATTTATAACAGTTGGGGTTATCCCAAGGAACAACATGGTATGTGTGCCAAAATTGATATCATGGACGAAATTCCTGATTTTTGCCAAATTCAAAAATGGTGGCAAAAATCAATTAAAAAGCCTTTAAAAAATTCTTAAGGTCCCTTTGAATAAAAACAATGATTTTTTTTCAATACAATTGAATGTTCAGATAAAAGCAACACACAGCTCATTTAAAAATGGTAAAATTTTTCAAATCCATGGTGGCCAAAATGGCTGCCAAAACATTGAAATCTACAAAATTAGCAATGTATTGGGTCGAATTCACCATATATCAAATTCCATTGTGTCAAACAAGTAACTAGCTCAATGACCACATAAACTTATATCGGACATTTTATATTTATAATAATGCTTCAAATTCAAAATGGCGTCCAATATGGATACTGAAAGGTGAAAAACATAGAAATTGGCATTACACCGCTATCATCTATTAACGTAAACATATAATTTATAACCATTGGGTTATCCTTTTATGTGCATACATTACGTGACTTAGCCAAGCCCTCTTCTAATTAATATAAGGCCTCAACCAATAATATCTCAATTGTTCCCGGGTAATATGATCCCAAGAAACAACCTAGGAAGTGTGCCACAAATTCTGTCATGGGTTAAAAGCCCACTTTTTGTCAAATTCAGTGTTCCTGACATAACTGAGTCCAGGTATATCAGGCAGTGTTCATAATTATACCGAGTCCAGGATCCCAGGCAGTGTTCATAACGTAACTGAGTCCAGGTATATCAGACAGTGTTCATTCAGGTTTTTACAACAATCACCTGCCTTGCATTTGCAATACTTGCAAGTTGCAACACTTGATCATATAGCAATCTTGTAAGGACACACATTCTTGCGAGCACATTGCCACATGTGTAGGGATCTGGCAGGCCTTTGTGTTTTTGAGATCATAATCTCAACATGCTCAAGGACCAGCAATTAAATTGCCTCTTCTTTCAAACCATATGACTAGGGAATTCATCATTACGAATGCGTCTCTAAATGGGGCTTGGACTCAGTTATTGTTGGTAGTAGCCGCGCAGGATATGTTTCCTAACATTTGTTGAGGTACAATCTCTCAAAGTTCATCTTGAGGTCCATTCCTTATAAATGCAGCAAAACGCAGGTCGGTAATGTCTACAGGTCTGTGGATAGTTTGAAGCACTTGATCAAGAGTGTATCCGCCATCTGTATTGTGCTTTTTTTAGTTTGTGGACAGCGTTCAGGGCTGCAAGTTTAGTGACTATCATGGTAGTTGCGTCATACCACGCAGCATATGGAGTGCGGGAAGACACTTTATAAGCTCATCTCCTAGCGGCATGAAGATATACCGTGTAGTGATAATATTGATCTTCACTCCTGAGTTGCAAAAAACAAAAACAGAGCTCTTTGAGGCCAAGATCTCTCCAATTAGTACTAGTATAACAGGCACACAAAGACATCCGCGTCCCCTGATATAAGCGTTGTGGATGTAGGTTCTGAACGTTGACTTAAAATGTCTTGCATATGGGAATAATTATCATCCTGTCATCAGCTTTCTCCACCATGCAGTTAAGCGAAGGGAATGGACAAGTACACCCAGGTGATACCCTCCATAGAAGTTTGTTGCCTTGGTAATTGGAAGTGAGCCACTCAATCAAAGCTCTCATGATTAATGGGTATAGATGCCAATGGAAAACTGTTGAGGAGCTACTCCAGCAGAAGATCACCAATTCTGCATTCTTCTTGGTTAACGATAATGGTTACTTGAGCTTGTGAGGTTGTAACTACTAATCGATAAATGAGGACCAGAAACCTCCCCACAAACCCACAAAGACGTTCCATGACATTTTCTTGACATCTATGGTCAACAAAGCTGGGCACAATTGTGGTGAGATCCATGTTATTTTTGATACATACAGAGAGGACAGCATCAAGAATGAAGAAAGGGGAAGAACAAGAAAACCAAACAAAATATTTTTTCTTGATGTGATATCACCAAACAAAAATGTCCCAGTGAAATTAGAGAACTTTTTGTCATCATTCATCAGAAAAACCGCTTCAGGCATTCTATGTTGAGTAGCTCGGAACCAATAACCAAAGAAAAAACCTCTATACCTGACATACGTTTTAGTACATCCATAATGCTATCATCAGGTGACACAGATGTCTTTGTGTGTCTCTTATACCACAACACAGTTAATTGGAAAAACCTTGGCCTCAAAGAGCTCTGGCTTGTTCGCAACTCAGGAGTGAAAAGATCGGTATGACCACTCTACCGTATCTGCATGGCGCGGGGAGACAAGCTTATAGCATAAACTTGCAGCCCTAAACGCTACCTGCAAACAAGAAAATTCTTCTCTGATCAAGAATTTTGACATCGTGTCCCAGGTAACAGAAAGTACAATACATGGCAGAAACATTCTTGGTCAAGTGCCCCAAACCATCAGCAGACCTGAAGACGTTTGATGAACTGAGTTTTGCTGCATTTTATAGCAATCACCAAAGGTGAACATTGAGAGAACGGCTTGAATCTCAACGTATATAAGAAAACGTTACTACCAACAGCAACTGTGGGTCCAAGACCAATTAAGAGATGCATCCATAATTATTAATTCCTAGTCTTATGGTTTGAAAGCAGGGGCAATTTGCTAGTCCCTGAGATTGTGATCTCAAAACCCGAAGGCCCTGCAGATCCCTGGCACACGTGGCAAATATTATCGCAAGAATGTGTGTCCTTGATGCAGGATGGCTATGATCAAGTGTGACAAATACTACAAATGTAAGACAGGTGATTGTTGTAAAAACCTATACTGAATTAACATTGCCTGATATACCTGGACTCGGTTATATTATGAGCACTGCCTGATATACCTGGATCGGTTATGAACACTGTCTGATACACCCTGACTAATAAGTTATGTTACACTGAATTTACAGTGAACACTGAATTTGGCAAACAATCATGCGCTTTGCACGTGATAGAATTTGTGGTACACATTCCTTATATTCATATTAACCTAGAAAAGAGAGAAGAGGACTAAGACACGTACTATACGCACATGAGGATAACCCCAACTGTTATGAATATATGGCATTATGTAGCTAGTTGTACGGCAATTTCTAGATAATAGCGGTACTACCGGGTGTCTCAAAAAAAGGAACCCCTCAAATCGCCCTCTAATTCAAGAAGAGAAAAGAGTAAACCATGCAAATTAATACATATCTGAAAAGTGCATTTCATTAGGTTTCCGACACCGAAAAAATCGTTCCAAAAGGACACTTATTGACCGATTGAAAATTGAGTTATGGCCGATTGAAAATTTGTACCACTTTTTCATTTTATCCACGGATTGTTACTGTCTGAGCTGTCTTTAGACAAATTACACCTTCTCCAAGCACATTCTTTCGTTTATGGTTTCTTTTGTTTTTGCGACAAGGATCAGTTCTGATATTGGAAAGGTTAGTTTCAATTATTAGAAATTCCAAGATCTTGCCTTATTCTTCTTTACTGCACTGCTCTGCCCCCTCCCCCACTTGGCCGCCTCTAAGACCATGAAGACGGATATAGACTTGCGCTCTCTTTTCCATTTCAACAATCGACTTCTAATCATTCTTGTCCGTCGGATGCTTGCAAAGGCAGCGGTTATTCCATTGCGAAGTTCTGGCCAGTTGGCTGGTGGTTCCTGTACATACACTTCACTCTTTAATGATTCCCCTAGGGCAAAGTCTAGCGCAGTCAGATCTGGGGATCTTTGCAACCGCTGCCTTCGCATGCATCCGAAAGACAAGAATGATTAGAAGTCGATTATTGAAATGAAAAGAGAATGCCAAGGCTGCATCCGTGTAGAGGCCGCCCCCTTCCCACAGTGGGGGAGGGGGGGGGGGCAGCGCAGTAAAGAAGAATGAGGCAGATCTTGGAATTTATAATAATTGAAACTAAATTTTCAATATCAGAACTGGCACTGTCGCTAAAACAAAAGAAAACCCTAAACAAAAGGAATTGAGCTTGGAGAATCCAGTAGCGGACTCTGTCTAAAGCTAATGAAACAGTACAAAGACGTGGATAAGTGAAAAAGTGGTACAAATTCAATTGGCCATAACTCAGTCAATATGCGTCCTATTGGAAAGAGTTTTTCGGTGTCAGAAACCTGACGAAATGCACTTTTAGATGTGTAATATATGTATGGTTTAATTTTTCTCTCGGTTGAAATAGAGGGCGTTTTGAGGGGTTCTTTTTTTGAAGACCACCCGGTAATAAAGTAGCCTTAATCGAGCGCCATTTTGAAATTTTAAAGTATTATTACAATATACAGAATAAATTTTATGTGGTCATTGAAGATATTATTAATAATTGATTGATACGCTGCGACATGTTGGATTTGATGGCAAATAACAGAGCAATACTATTTTTGTAATTTTACAATGATTGGGCGACCATTTTTGGTGCTATCTTGGATTTGAAAATGTGAACAATATTAAAAACAATTTTTAAAATTTTTATGTGTTGCTTTGATCTTAATTATTACCATTGTATTGACAAAACACATTATTGCGTTGTTCTAAGCGACCCATTAACGAATTCTAGTAGGCTTTTAATGATTTTGGCGGCCATTTTGATTTCGGCAAAAATCATGCCTTTCGCCCCGGATATCAATTTTGTCACATATCACAAGTTGTTCCTAGGGTTCATATTAGTCTAAACAGTTGGTTATCCTCTCCTAAATTAAGTGCATACATATCTTAGCTAGATCCTCTACACAACAGACATCAACAACAACCAGACATCAACAAAACAACATCAACCAACAGACATCAACAACAGTGGACAAAGTGTCCTTATGTATCTTCCTGCCTAGGGCAGGCGACACAAAAAGCAACACATTTTTACATTCAGTAATATGTGACAAGCCAAATTCATGATGATATAATATTAGTACTAATGCTTTGTGGGCAGAACGCCGGAAAAAGCAGGGGTTTTAGGGGTTAAGAAATATTTTTTTGTGGGATTCAACAGGGCGGGATAACGTGACATTTTATGGTTGATTTTTTCCCAAAATGGGGCATTGTGGGATGGCAATTCAATGCACCCTCTGAGATAGGCGTGTGTTTGTAAGGCCAATTATAATTGGTTGAAATGAAGATAATTTGCGTATGTTCCAAGTTAACACAGTGCAAGGCTACGTTCAAGACATAGTATATTGAATTTTGAACATTTGTGCAAATTACATGACTTTCGCTACTCCGCACCAAGAGGATGTTGTGTGACCATATATAATGCATTGCAAATTGGCCTATACTGTACTGTACAAAACTAATGTCAGTACGTAGGGATAAAAAAGTGTACAAGAAGTAGAGGGACCACAACACATTTCATGATCATGCTAAAAAAATTCCCTAAGCCTACATTTGGGGGTGAAATAAGTGTAAAGTCAGGTTTTTAGGGTCAAGAATAGGATTTGGTTTTTTGGGGGGTGGGGATCATGTGACTATTGAGGGGAAAATTTCCCAAAACTGGGTTGCAATTGTGGGATTGACTCAATAACCCCTCGGATCAGCACTATCTTTCAGGACCAACTGGGAATGTGGTAAAGTACACACGGTACAAGGCCACAGGGAACTTAGGAGTGGGGAGGAAGATTTGGAAGATTATTGAAGGGAAACAATAACATGCTACCCTTTGGCACAGAAAATTAAGGTCACGTCGCACACCATTGTTGTGAAGGACACACTTCCAAGGCAAGAAACATCGACGTCACCAGCTACAGTCATTCTGCTTAAAATCCATAAAGCGTCATGGCCACCAAACACGGACTATATCTCTGGACTTGCGTAGTGTTCACAAAATTGTGGACTGCAATAAAACATCTAGGTTAGTGACTTTCCTAGCTTACAGTAAACTAATGGAAACATACAACGTTATTAAACTTCCTCCTCCTGATGTTGTAGTTCAAAGAACAATTGCGGACGTTTAATTATTACTGTCCCGGTTTCAATTCAGGGGGCAACCTGATAATAAGACTAAAAAGTTAAAACAAGTGTGATTCAACTATAAGTTCCAAATTAGTTTACTGTGTAAATACGTCCAATGAAATAAATTACCAATTGGATTTCGACGGATTGAATATACGGAATTATTATACGGATGAGAGGGAAACCTCCAAACCAATAAGACATGTGGGGGGAGTACCATTTATCTCAAGTTGCGTAGAAAATACGGATGACCTTCGTAAGAAAGAGTATTAGTATACGTGGCGAATTCAGAGACATCTGCAAACAACGGGGTTTTCCTTTTTTCTTGGTGTATCGTTATGTAACTAATAAAAGCCGTTTAAAGCACTATCAGCAATTTGCCAAAAAATAAAAAATTCTTTGTTTTACATTTACATGTACATTTCAGTCCATTTTTTGCACTATAATATTTGGCAAATGTTTGTAGTTAAAGACCCCCTGTGTTGTACATCGGCTATTTTTATAAACCGCGCCTGTTTTGTATGTGTTCAGAAATGACGATTTTTAGCATTTTACTAATAAAAGTCGCAGTAAAATACAACAGTCGTATAAAGGCATCTTCAGGACCGTTGTTTAAAATGCTTTAGTGTCTGTTCTTCACAAAGAAAACAGTTCAATAAGGTGTTGTATGACTAGTAATACTAGCAATTAGAGACAAACGGGCATTTGAATTAAAAAAACAAACAAACAAATGCCTGAGGGTACCATCACGCAATATGTAGGAACTTTCAAGATTTGAGTTTGAATCAAAGATATGTTTGACTCCAAAGTTTCACTTGAGTAGATTTGGCCTTTCATAAAAATGAACGTATAGTTTGTAGAAGAGTGCAAAAAAAGAATGAAATTCGTAAACTTCACTCCAATAATAATGAAAATCATTCCAAAAAGAAGTGAAATCACTCCTGACAAGGAGGTAGTGATTTCAATCTTTAATAATGATTGAACTCTTTTGAGGGAATTTCCAAATGTCAATCTTTTGCACAGTGAATTTTAGGTTTAACATTTAGAGAGTATAAGGCCCTACAATGAGGATTTTAACCAGTTTCCTAATAAATGTATTCCCATTACAACTATGACTAACACGCTCAGGAAACGATTGTTGGAAAACTTTAACCCAAATGTAAACGGGTGAACGCAGCCCACTGCAATATTGAGAAATTGTTACCCATTATTTTTGGGGTATATAAAATTTTTTAGCATCTAATTGGTCGAGTTAGCCCACCGTGGGTAGATATGTCAAAAAATAATGTGCTTTTACCCAACAACGGATAACATGTTGACCCAAGTTGGGAGGTTCACCTGTAATCATGTTGGTTAAACAGTCGCTACCCAAACCAGTTCTGAGAGTATACTTTGTTTCGTCTGAAGTATGTTTAGCGTTGCCGCCCCTCGTCATTTTTTTAACACATTTCAGCATCATTGGTAAAGGAATGCGTCCGGACATAAGATGCTTCCTGCCTTTTGCTAAGTCAGATCACTTTAAACATTTTTGTGCTAATCATTTAGAG
The DNA here is from genome assembly GCA_023653785.1 of Ophioderma brevispina. Classification (NCBI taxonomy): domain Eukaryota; kingdom Metazoa; phylum Echinodermata; class Ophiuroidea; order Amphilepidida; family Ophiodermatidae; genus Ophioderma; species Ophioderma brevispina. Next base: position 738 of record JAMKCH010027350.1, on the reverse strand, counting down.
AGTCAACCTGCAGAGAAGTAGAAAATTACAAAAGCCTCCTCCTATTTTCATGCAGGTAAGCCGCGCCCGCAATGTAGGCTAAATGGTTTTCTAAAATATGGGAATTTCACCTAATTTAGTGATTTTATAAATATAAAAATAAAATCACTGGTCTTTTTTCCCTTAAAACAGGACGCTAAGCACTTTTTTACTCTGCCTTAGTGGTTTGGGCAGTGGCGCGCAAAGGGGATAGGAAATCCCTGGAGGAACCCCCAGGAGAAATAAAAAGTATATTAAATGAAGGAAATTTGCTTAATTTCCCCCTCCGTAAATTCCTTTCTTCAGTCCATGGCCCATTGATCCACGAACGATAAAGGTTTCCGTTTGGCGCTACCACTGGGTAAGGGAGGGCGGGCTGGTTTAGTGGTCTATCCACTCGCCATTTTACCAATGCGGCCCGTGTTCGTCCTTGCTGAGGCCAGTTGTCGTTCGTGATTTTGTTGTCGATCTATACCCCATCTGCCGCCGGTTTTCTCCGAGAACTTCGGTTTCATCCTGATTCTAAAATCGGATGTCTTTCCATAAGCCTTCCTTGTCGTTTGGATTTACTCGTTGTGTTGTATCAACCTAAGGCGCTCCACAGCGGGCGCCCTGAACACCGGTGGATTTGTCCCGCGTTATAAGAATTACAGGAAGTACATACTAGTATCAAAACTAGCGGAGGCCCGCGCTTCGCGCGCCTCCCCGCTAGTTGAGTGA
>JAMKCH010027349.1:0-18342 GCA_023653785.1 Ophioderma brevispina | reverse complement strand
ACATCCATACCAAACATCCTTTAGCTCTAAGATTTAGAAAAAATAACCTGGGGTAATGGGGACGAGGCCATAAGCGATTGACCGTGACCTTTTAGTATTTGGGTCAACATTTTACCACAACTGACAGACAGCCAGACACACTACCATTGTTATTCAACTACCTACATCTGCGCAAATTTTATTTTTATGATATTTCATCGCTGGGAAACAATTTCTCTTAAAATTCTAGTTCAACATATTTCTAGGTGATTTGGGTGATAGGGGCGCTATAATATGCAAGTAATAATATTTGTAGGCATGGGGGGGGGGGGGCTGCGTGACTCATTAGGCCTAAAAAATTGTTTGATTGGCGTAACCCGACCGACCCTATTTTTACCGCCGACCCTAAATATTTTTATTTTTTTGTGTGCAAAAAAAAAAGTTTTAAAAACCACGTAAACAAATATTTTCATATGTGAGGGTTTTCCATCATGTTTTACTGATATATGGTCATTAAAACGCTGAAATGCAAAAACAGGAATTTAATGACGTCATACTTCGGTACTCTAAAGGATTGCAGGACATTCAAAATGACAAATAAAAAGATGTGTTACAGAAAAAGTGAAGATGTGCCATTTGTTTTTGTATGTGTGTCATATATTTTGTGAAACATAAAAAAATCCGACCTACCTACCCTATTTTTTTCTATGTTACGCCAATCAAACATTTTTTTAGGCCTTATGTCTAGACTTAGTCACATGGCACAACACACGTGATATTTGCAGTACAATGATATCTTGTACTGTATGTCGGGAACCCATAACAATGTAATGTATGGTTGCCAGTTCCCCGGCCAGTTCCTGAGTTTAAAGTATCTTTTATAAAGATATTGACCCGAATCCGTGGTTACATAATATGTCAATACTTTACTTACAAAGAGTTATATACTATTGAAAAGAAATGCCACCTGGCTTTCCCATATATTGACATAAATTGAAAGAGGACAAAAGAGTTGCCTGCTGTTATGTTAACTAGCGGGCGGCCCGCGCTTCGCGTTGGCTTCCGCTAGCTGAGTAACGGGAGCGATCACTGAAACAGGACCGGTCACTGAAACAGAAGCGATCACTGACACACAATGGCTACACCACCGCAACCACATCATGCTATAATGACTACACGTTTCACGGACTTTGGGTCACTTCTGACCCAGATTCACTTCAGTGGTTCCATTGTTTTAGGCCAGTCAACCTTGACAATTTTTCAAAACTAGCGAGACAGAGCAATTTTGACCGTAGACGGCCCTAGATTTTCTAGCCAGAGTGTCTCGCCGCGAGGCCGTTTATCAATGAAACTGCAACCCGATATCAGCTCATGTGCCCACACATGTTTGCCGACGGGAGGTCAGTAATTGCCAATCTTTATCGCTAAAGTCCCTGGTGTGTGAGGCCTGTGAATGTGCCTTGCACGGGTCCGGGGAAAGGGTTTTAACGACAATTTTGGCATATTGGTCGCATGTTCTAGCTAGACTCCCCTAAGTATATGGGTCATGTTTGGCTATTGTGTATTGCCTGCCAATGAGGACGACTATTTGATTGGTACTTCTTGGAAAATTATTTGCTTAACCTTATGAAGTACCTCAAGGAGAATTTCTGACCAAATCACCGATGACAATCATCACATTTTTGTGTTTTGTCAAAAAAACAACAAATATCCTATTGATTTCGTGTACAAAACTTTAAGCTCATGGAGGCTCCCCTTGCCGACATCCGAATAAATTTTAATTTGGTGAAGGTTATTATTTTGACAAGTTGCACACTTTAAGACTATAAAGACAAGAAAATTGATTGACACGAGGGGCATCAGATGCACCATATTGCTGGTATTAACTAATATACGGGGTGGCACTCCCATCTTGGAGGTGACGGGTATGTAAGGCTGTTAAGACCCCAATTTTCAGCACCGCTGTCACCTAAAGACCCCATATATTTTGAAAATGTCACCCAAAGACCACATTTTTGGAAAGTTTTACCACTGTCACCTAAAGATCCCTTTTTGGGGGAAATTGTGAGAATATTCACCCAAAGACCCCTTTTTTTGGTAATTTTTGCACAATTTTCTAAAAAGACCACATATTTTGGAAAATTTTGCATAATTTGTCACCCGAAAAAAAACTATTTTGGGGCATTTTGGCTGTCTCTCACCCAATTATCCCTATTTGTTTGAGTCCTCTGACACTGTCACCGAATGCCCCCAGGTTTGGAAGCGCCAGCCTTACACCCATATCCATTTCATTATGTGATCCCGCCCCAGGTATACGGTTCGCCGCGTAATTATTTCCCACTAATGGCGCTACAACACAATACTACTGAACGATACACCATGTCACAGTGTACACGTTTACAATGAAGTAACAACGATTCAACTTGGCAACGGGTGGCTTGAAATCACGTGCTTACACATTGAAATCGTGACTAAAATGATGCAAGCAAAATTTAAATGCCATTAAAACCTAGGGGTGTCCACCTCAAAACAAAACTGTCATCTCTATAGAACATATTTTTACATCAAATGGTGACATAATCTTTCGAAAACATCCTCTAGAATTTTTGTAAAAAATGGTTAAAGTTGCAGCAAATTTAACATTTTTGCATTCCGATGATCAAACTCGTGAGGGATTATGGGTAGTCTGGCAAGTCGAAATTAATCAACGACAGCATTTTTGTTAGTCTCAGCTGGGAGTCACGCAGGCGGCGGTAGTAGGCATATATCGTATGTCGCGATTCCTGACATGGATTTTTATGATTTTTAAAAAAATGATAACTCTTGCAAGAGGCTACTTACATGTATGTTAGTTGCCACAATTGTGTCTCAGATGCTTAAAATTGATCAAAAGTAAACGAGACAATGTGCGTAACAGTAAATCACAAGAGCGCTCGATATTGTCGATGATGCATCAATCCATTCTATATACATTGTATAACAGACAGGGATTATTAGATTCCATTTTACTCGTGCTGAGCTCTGTAGCCTCGCCAACACCTGCTTGGTTTGAGAATTTCAAAATGGCCATTTTATAAGCTTGTTACACAGCGGGTTACACAGCTGCACACAGCATCAACCATATAATTCCTTAACAATTACATTTTACTGATCACCAACGGTACTGTACTGGCATTTTATTGCAGCCGAAGGCTATAGACCAGTTAACACAATGTTTGTAAACATGTTAGGGCCTGGTATCTTGAACTAGGTCGGTCTGACTGTTACACACTGGGCAATTGTATCTGTTAGAGTTTTAATACTATGGGCCATAACGATTGGCAGGCATGGATTGGCAGTCAACAAAAGAAAGTGACGTAGGATGGTAACTGGTCTATTTTGAAATGCCCATATTGAGGGGGTCTTTGTTTTTTAGTTGAAGGGGTCTTTGTTTTATAGTTGAGGGGGTCTTTGTTTTATAGTTGAGGAGGTCATTTTTTATAGTTGAGGTGGTCTTTGTTTTATAGTTGAGGGGGTCTTTGTTTTATAGTTGAGGGGGTCTTTGTTTTATAGTTGCGGGGGTCTTTGTTTTATATTAGAGGAGTCTTTTTTATAGTTGAGGGGGTCTTTGTTTTATAGTTAGGTGGGTCTTGTTTTATAGTTGCGGGAGTCTTGTTTTGTAGTTGAGGGGGTCTTTGTTTTATGGTCTTGGGTCTTGGGTCTTGGGTTTTTGTTTTATAGTCACCCTGCTACTCAGGGCGACAGCCTTGTTCTAATTGCTTTGTGGTTTTAATCTTCCCTGTATAAACTCATATCATTTTTTTGCAAATGTAGAAAAAAGCTTACAGATAGAACAGGGTGCTCTGCCTGAGTGGAATTTATTGAACTTGATATTGGAAGGCTGCAAGCATAGAACATAGGCCAGGTGGAATTAGAGCGATCAAATTAGGTGCTTGAAAAAAATGAATTTTGCCATGGTATTGCTATTTCTTTAGTTTTAGGGAGGGGGAATATGCTCCACTCCTCGCATGATTTCTGCCTAATATGATCTGTGACATTATTGTATCAGACGTGTGAACCAGTGAATGAAGTTGGTAGAGCGCCTTGAACAAGGCTAGTGGCCTCATCGTAGTGCCACCTCTGGAAGATCCTGAGAGACATCTATGGTTGGAGAGGCTCTTTGTTAATTTTGTCTAGCATTGTGTTCCATACGTGTGATTTTGCTGCTTGCTGAAGCCTTTGTAATCAGATCCAGGACATTACGAAGCAATACGTGAATATTCAAACATTGCACCGACACGAAAGAACAGCGTCAATGAAAGTGTCAATGACACGAAAGAACAAGTCACCTATTGTCAAACCATTCACTTCAGAACCTCATATGTTTTAATTTGAACTATATTTTTACACGACCATTGCTTATGATTTACCTCGGCATATTTTCCCTCTTAGGACTTTCGTCATTGACACGGGCTGTGTTTTTGGTACCACACGCTGTTGACATATCTTCCATTGGAGGTATAGGAGGTCTTCTTGGCCATCTGCATCAAGGTCCGATTGTTGATCGAAAATGGTTGACCTCCTCGCAGGCATACCTTTATATGACAGAGGGTATGACAGTTAGCAATATACAGCGTGTCCCAATAAAAACGCAACACTTGGTGCCATCCACCGTAAGTTTTGAACAAAAGCATATGACTCTTTGTAATTTGCTTTAAGGTAAGAAAAGACTATTAGCTAATTTCTCTGAAAATTCCATAGCGATAGAGTCAATAGTTTTTAAGATATGACCCCGGCAATCAAATAGCCCACAGGACCCATTTTACAAAATGAAGAGCTGTTAACGACCACAAGGTTGGCACTGAAGAACAGATAGGTAAATACAATTTTGAATGCAATCAACATTTAATTTAATATTTCGAATTCTACTAATTTTCGATATCGAAAATTACTAGTATTTGAAATATACCATTTCTCGACGCAGCAGGGGTACAGCGAAATCCGAAAGCGTAAACATATTGCCCAATCCTATAAGATTTCATATCTGCAGACGACATTTTTTTCAATTTTGTTGTTTTCGTCGAGTAAATGGATAAACCGGGGGATGAACCGGCAGCAAAACGCCGATTTGGACAATTATCAAAAGCAGAAATAGATCAAAAAAGAGAAAACATCGTGCCTAAAGCAACGAGGCAGGCAAACCAGAAATCAGCAAGGGCGTTGAAATCATATTTGACGGAAAGGGAATAAATACTCCGTTGGAGAGTCTAGCGCCGGAACAATTAGCAAGCATCCTCGAGTCATTTAACTTCGATGCTCGGACAGTAACTGGAGATTTCTACAAGCGTTCAAGCTTGGAAAACTTACGTCACAGACTGAATCGAAAATTGAGAGCACCGCCATTTAACAAGGATTTTGATATAATCAAGGATCCTGCATTTAGGAAAGCAAATGATAATTTCAAAGCAGCTCTAGCAGAGTTGAAAGCTGAAGATAAAGGTGAGACTGCACACTATCCGTCAATTTCTCCTCAAGATCACAAAAACTTTACGCTTCCGATGAGCTGAATATAAAAACACCGAGAGGACTGTTTAATAAAGTACAGTTCGACGTAAGGTATTATTTTGTCGTCGAGGCAGAGAAAACATAAGATGCATGAAAAAGGACTCATTTTTCATTCAGAGTTGAAATTGATTCCAACACGGGAAGTGAGTATGTTGTAAAAGCTCGTGATGAGCTATAACTAAAAATCACCGCGGCGCTGGTCGTGCTTAGGAACTGTAGGGCCTATCCATATTAGAGCAGCAGCCCAGAAGGTTTTGATCAAACGAACGAGATACCAATATCTGAATACTGGAAAATTCAGAGAAAAATATAACTTTTGCAAATATGAATGTCTGCCGGAGACCCGTTGCTGCGTGTGGCCCCAGGAGAGGGGTAAAGTTGCTATGGGGGTCAAATGTTTGAACTGCTCTAAACAGCATGTAATATAACTCAAATTATTCCTTAGGTAACCAGGAGTAAAAAAGTCAATTGGGTCACATGCGTGTGGTGCCTCCTTTCCAAGATATTTGGAAAATAGGCAAACGGTTATGTCGCTGTGCAACAGCAATGGCCAAACAGGTTCCCTGGAGTGAGAGTACCAACCAAGCCTGCTATCCGTAACATGAGAAAACTGTTGGAAGCAGAGGGAACTTTGGAAAATGTCAACAAAGGACGAAGCGGACGACCAAGGAGCGTCAGAACACATGCGAAGATTCAAGCTGTAAAACCTTTCTTAAAGGCCGACTCAGAGATTTCCAGTTGTTTTTTTTATTGAAAACTTAGTTTATCGAGAAAAGCTATAAATATTAACTGAAAAGTTTGTCATTCATAAAACCCTACTTTTCTTCAAGAGTTTGTCAGTGATCATTTTGAACTGAGAATGACAAGGTACTAAATTGCTTTTTGAGTTAGTGTGAGATTTTTGAAATTTATATTTGCTAAGCTAAGGTTTTTACTTGAAAACTGAGTTTATTGAAATATTTTTGAGAAACATGGTTTTCAACAGTCAATCATTTACTCATCTTTAAACTCAGTTTTATCAAATGATAAACTTTTTCGAAAATAAATTGACTAATAAACAGTTTTTGAAAATCGACGTTTTAATAGAGAATATCCTACTTTTTCATGTTGATAAAGGAAAGAAAGAAATGTTGTTTTTTTCAGTGATGGGTTACAGATGACTGTGTTTTTTTCAAGTGATGGGTACAGATATAGGGGCAATGTGTCCAGTGGATGGAACGGCCGACTCATGATCTGAAGGTTGTGGGTTCGAGTCCCGCTGAAGGCCAAGGGGTGTGACCACTGGGCAGGAACTTTTTACCTTCACTTGTCTCTCTCTACCCAGGAGTGATCTGATGATTTCCTAGTGATTGATAGCGTAATAATTATTGTAAACGCAATGATGCTTCGGCGAATGCGTTACCTAAATACTGGTATATTATTTATTATTGATCTTTTCAATTTCCCCACATTGTAAAAGTTCGGTTTTCAATTTGATCAGAAAACTCACTTTATCAACTCCATAGTTTTTCATTTGAATTTGAAATAAAAATATTATTATAGAGAGAGCCACTCAAGCACGCCATTTCACACATTAGGATAACTTTGTCAACCACCCTTTAATGATGCTTGATGGACATGGTTGGTAAATCAGTTGTATATTGATTATCCATTGTTGTTCAGAGCATTGTATTTTACGAATCATTCTCCTTGTTTCTAGAGGTTGTCTGAAGTCACCAGAAGACAGAGTGCACAAATTATCAAGATTCTTTTGTTTCGCGTGCAAGTTTATCTAGAATCTTTTGTTTGGCGTGCAGGTTTATATAATTTGTGCTCTCTGCCTCAGATCATGGAGGTAGGAGAAAAGGAGAAAGATCTTCCCTAATTGCATTACGCAACGCCGATTATCCCAATTATATCACTTGTCAACTCATTGTAAAAGCATAGACAAACAAAGGCCCGATTCTCGGCAGGGCGAGTACTCTTTCATGTTCAATGATCATCGCCGACAGAAGCTGGGCACGCGCAGTTGAACAAGATATGAACCGTGCGCAGAAAGGTATATCCCCGATATGCGCCAGTGGTTTTGTTACATGTAGAGCCCGAAACACAAAGGATTGAGTCGATTACAGCCGAAATTCTGAGTATTTCAGTCCAAAAAATCGGGAGGATTAGCATGTTCCTAAGATGGATTACATTGATTTGTTTTTGATGAACTATGAAAAACTTTTGAACGCCGTTTTTCTTAAATATGATTTTGGAAGACGAAATCTAACTTGAATTGGGAAGAAGAAAAAATGCCGTAATCTAGAAACAAAATGACACAACCTTGAACAAGTGCGCGGAGTTGCCCGTTTTCTCAATTTGGTTCCCGAAGTTGGTAATATTACACAGGAATTGTAATGTTAGTAAGCAGATAATGGTTAAAAAATTGTGCATTTTGTTTAGAGCATCAAATTGGTAGAGAGGTAGAGAATTAAATTGGGAAAAAATTGGATATGGAACCACGTGTACAGGTCAAGTTCAATGCAACCTAGAGGTCCAAAAGGTCAATTGAGTTCAAAATACATTAAAAACATGCAGAATATAAGGTTGCCATAACTCAAACATCATAAAAGTCTCAGGTTATTTGTGACATACATTTCGACTTAATTCAAAGACGTCTCTTCATTTAAAGGGACACGAGATTTATGAGGATACAAATTGTATACATTTTGGGCGCTTTGGTGTAGATTATCAACCGAGGACATTCATAGGTTGATTGAACAAAGAAAAGAAAAACAAAACACTAAGTTTTGAACTCCCCTGCTGTCCTGATCGCCCCCATATTAAACAAGCATACTCGGATACTGTCATGCACAACAGAAAATACAAAAAGCATATTATTAAATGGAAAGATGGCTTTTACGGCTTATTGTAACCCAGGTTGATTTAATATATGGTAAAAATTGTTTAAAAAAATGGGAGGGGGCAGATTTTGCTGGAAATCGTTCTCTTACGCTTAAGCTTCATACAGAACCTAACCCTGAACATTTCATGAAGAGCTACAGGACATAGCTCACTGGGGATACATTTCGGCGTGATTTGTTTGAAAATCTATAAGTCATTATCCATTTAAATCACCCAAAGCACAAAATGGAACAATCTGATTTATATATGCTCCATTGATTACTGAATTTATTCATCTGTTTATTTCCTAAAAACATGAATACTATTAAATGATTTTTATAGGCCTACATTGCAAATAACACGTACTACGAATCAATGTTAATGCTGAATGCTGTGCACAACATTGCATCGATACATTCAATGCTGTGGTAAATATGTCGATGGGACGTCCATTTTCACAATACTTTTGTACTGGATCATGTGCTTAAAACATGTTTTTCTCTGAAGTGAAAAATCGGATATCGCCAGGGGTCTCATTTATAGTATTTCACCAAAATAAGGCCAACTTCGGGACAAAATTGAAAAACGGGCAACTTCGGACACCGAGAAGTTTGTGCCATTGTTTAGATAACGGCCTTTTTCTTCCCAATTCAACTTAGATGTTGTCTCCAAATATACTTTAGAAATAAGGCTCTACAACATTCAAGTTTTTAAAAGCCGAAAATGTCCTAGTTAAAACCAGAATCAATGTAAATCACCTTAGCAACATGCATCTCACTTTTAATTACCACAAATGATCCGAAATGAACTTGTTTAAACCTTGAAGATGATTGACGGTGACGTGGTTCCATGTCTAAAAATAAGCAATCCTCATTATTTATTTGTAAACATTTATGCAAGTTCATGCGTTTATAAAGAATGCACATTTTCTTACAATCTATGTACGCTATCGCTTAACTATGTACATCGATGCATGCAATGTTGATGCACATGCTATCAGCATCATATCTACCTCGGTTGTTTGTTCCAATACAATAGTTTTACGACCTGTTTTTACGAGGGCGGCATGATCATCGGTCAATGGATTGGGAAGAGCTTTCTCCTTCTCTCCTATACACGAATCCGACGGGGTAGCCTCGAAAGGACACCCCTACGTCGCCGCCATTACTGGGGGTCATCCCGGCCACCAAACACACGACACAGTACACACACGCCGCATATTGCTTAACGAAAGAACGAAATATAAGCCCATAATCATGATAATAAGAATTTACAACCAACCTTTTTTGCAATTTGTTCACAAATTTCACCGTTTATTTCCATGGATTTATGGAAGGATGATGTCAGGGACTGGCCTAAACTGGAATTCTCAGGGCAAGTGTCTTACTGTTTGTTGTAAAAATTGAAGGTTTATCTCGCCCACTTTGTGCGTGACTGAGAAATGACCGCTTATGGTTTAGAATAGCGTGTTTAAAAAATTGGTAATAATAGCCGCGTGAGAAAAATATTTTTCGAAAATTCAAACATCTCAGACAAAAATAAAGTAACAATAGAATGTTGATATATTCGCGTGTATCTGAAAACTTGAATATTCCGCAAAGACGGGCGGGGGGGGGGGGGGGGGGGATCGTATTTGGCTGAAAAACGTGAACATCTTCTCGAATGCGGGTTGTTGTGGGTTTTAGAAGGACACTTTTCCGTGCCTGTGACGATTTCGGAGATCTCAAACAAAATTAGTCTCGTTTGTGGCAGGAATGTGCTACGCCTGGACTATCAGATCACGTGAAAATGACCGGCGAGTTACAAAGTGGTATTTAGACTGAAATTGATAAACTATGATTGTTTCATTTGTGTCATAGCGAGTGAATTCGCACGCATTTCGTTTCCATTTTCATTTTTTGTAACTTTTTAATCAGCTAATTTGTGCAGCCAAGAAATGTACATTTTTTTCGCTGATGGGGCCGCCCAGAATGATGATATACAAATGGATAACATTGAAATATGTTGGTTTTTGCCGTCAGAACGATCAAAATTAATCGCTTCTTTTGTGTAACGACTTACAACTTAAACGCGTTTATAACGAGAAATGCAAAATAGATGCCCCCATTCCTTGCGGTGAGTGGGTTGAGTGCGTCCGGCCCACGCGTAGGTGCGATAATAAATCGCCGTCTGATTCGGGTAAAGTATAGTAGATTTCATCCAAAAGCGATCTTCCAAACATGTGACCAGATCGTTCCACAGGTCAAGACAGGAGGTTCCAGTCGAACAGAATGAAAGGAGCTTAGTAAGTCTACAAAAGCTCACACAAAACAAGGAAGGAGATTAATTTCTCTTTACGTGTCAATTCACATTGCCGAATCATGGGTTGTTATCCACCTTTGCACTGGCTTTGTTGGTACATGCTACTCAATGGACCTAATACCACGATACTCCGTCTGTTCCGCTTAATCTCAATAACACTGATAACTCGCGGAAATAAGAACGATTAATAGCTGCTGTGTGATACAAGAACATGGTCCACATTATTGAACATATACATGTATACAAATAAACTTACTGTCACAGAGCAGCCATCGACTTTAAAAAACGAGAGATAATGGTACATCATCATTTTGTCCGATCACCCCCTGCCCATCCCAGCATAAAAGATCGCTTTTCGAAGAATATACTATACCTCCATGCTCAGATAACCTTACTGGAGACTGATTCGTATAAAAAAAAAAAAGAAAAAAAAAAAACGAATATAATGCACTGAACAACAATGGATAATCAACAATACTGGTGCCTAGAAGTGAATATTCCAATAAAGAAATAACTACTTCACATATTAACCTCAATACAAATACGAGTAGGCCTCTCACTTCGATATAAAGATTTTACCCCAGTATCGCCATTGAAGAGTAGAACCAATTGACGTCCCACCTGTCCCACATTACCGATCAGCTGGCCAGATTAGCAAATAGCGTCATTCCAAGGTACGCATTCAAATTCTCAATTGATTTTACGCGGGGAATTTCAAGTGATTGTAAGCATGTGGCCTTGAGGGACTCTAATATCAACGACTCTACTCGAGCATTACTCGCTGAATAGCGTTTCGGTCGACATTTTTAGTCCCACTTTTAAAAAAATGTGAAGGAGAATACAGTGACATTTTTGAGGGACCACAACTTATATCCGCTAAAATTCTAACATTCCATTCGCACACCTGCTTTATTGTTGGCAACATGGGCAGCTACCATCAACCCAGCGAGAAAAAATAAGCACGCGTAGCGTGATGATCTTCCTTTAAGTATTTTAACATTTTTTTTTAATTTTGATAGTTAACATTTGCTATTTATTGAGCATGTTGAAATGGTGTTTATGGACAGAGGAAGAACAATTGTTGAAAACAATAAAGAGATTAGATATGACATGTTTAATATGTTTCTGTATGTTTAAACACAGTTGAAAAGATAGACACTAATATCGTTCTGTAAAACAGTGATTAACGCGTTCGTATTTATGGTAAACAATTATTTATATACTATTAAACGCACAAATGTGGAAATGTAAACAGTGCCGCTGATTGTAAAAACAGGTGTTCAAAATGAAAGAGAACGCCATCAATCACCCATTAACAAGGAAGTGACTATTCGCCGGACTTGTCGGCGAAAATATTAATGTTGTGAAATCTATTACCGGACAAACTTATGCGGGCCGCGAGTTTGACAAAGTCCGATCGGGTCGGTTAATAAAATCGGAATTCTTCGTTCGTATTCGGTAGTTGGTGAGCAGCTGGTTCGCTAAGGTGTGAGTTGGTGAGTAGTTTTCTTACTTTCATTTACATGATTTATGCGACCATAATTTCGAATTTGTAATTAATTTGAAATGTTGAAGTGTAATACGTGCTTAGTTTCAATTGGTTTAATACACATAACCGAATTACCATGCCCAAGTTGATCGTATGTCAGCTGAATAGTGTTTCACCAGACGGCACATTAATGACATTAATGACATTAATGTGTCATTTACAGACCACTTCCCAGTACAGAGTTAAATACGCGATAATTATTGGCTTGTTCCCGTAAATTTCATCGTTTGCGTGTTCAAATAATTAATGAATACTTTAACATGATACTAGTTTAACATTTATTAGTGTTAACATCATTGATATAATTAAGTGTGTTACGTGCTGCTCTTAATAAATGGAATATAGTGTTAATGTATTAGCACTTGCTTTTGCAGTGTATTAATAGCTCGCATGCGACAAAATTCTAGACAGTATAGAAGATCTACATGTTTACTACTAACAAGGCTCAGCTATCTTGGGTGTATAGGTGTACCGCTTTCTTCCTTGGCATCTGGAAAACTGCTGTAAAGTGTGTGATAATGCATTAGTTATATTTCGAAAGTAATTTAATTTCATGATTGGCGTTGTAAACTGTTATGTTTTATCCAATGAATTGCAATTGTACAGCAGATGTGAGGCAATTTACTCCGCGCTCATTAATTTCAGCTGTACCGACTATTGAGCACCTCGTGCTGGGCATTTTGATGCACTTACGTTTAATAGTATAACTAAGAAATAGTGTTATCCTATGTTGAAAATGTGGTTTAGTTGGTGAAATTAGCTTGCACTTTGGTGGGATATTCTTGTATTTCCTCAATTACAATTTTATAGAAACATGGTCAAAGTTGCCAGTTTCTACATAGACTACTGTTTGTGAGGTAGTATTGCAGAAAACTTTAGGTTATAAACACCACTAAATTTTTGAAAACATTGACTTATTTATTAAGAGCCAAAAATGTTAATAGCACATCTTCCAAAGAAATGGTTGTTCAAAAAATTTTACTTCTACATATGAACTCAAGCATAAAACCTGAGAGCGAGTAAAAATGGATCCGATTGCACCAGCCATTTTGCATCTTTAAGTAACACAAATCTCAACATAATATGTAGTATCAACGATCGAACGGCAAATTTTATCAGCCTAAATTGACTACAAAGGATCATTTCCATCGGTCAATTTGTATATGTACCGTTTGTGATGTGTTTAAAAACAATATCGCATTGACTGAAATTAGTGGTACTTATTTGTGAAAAACAGCTTGGGAATTCTCATAATTATATCGAATTTTGAAATTGTCATGGGGTGGACAGTTCCTAGAATAGCCTATTTTGACCACCCCTAAATTGTCGCCATTTAAAACTTTGTGCATCTGCAGATTGATATAGGTGTGCACCATGATGCTGAATGTCATTATGAATGTTACGATAGCTTGACAAAACTAGCTCAAAATGGAGTGAAATTTACTCCATTCCGAGTAAGATTTTACTCCTTTTACAGAGCGATTCCTCTTTTACTCCATATTTTTTACAGTGAGAGATTTAATGGTGTGTCATTTCAAGCAAACACTGAATTGTTCTGTGACACTTGTATTTGAAACCAGCTGCATGGAACATCCGCAATTAGTACACACCGTCCCCGGACCCTCCAAATTTAAGGACCTTGAGATTTATGTTGAGATTTATGTAATGTAATAAACTTCAGAGTCCCACTATTACAAATGTCCTAGGACTCTTCCTTTTATTATCTGTAGTCCATTGAACAGTGCGTGTCATTGTCGATAGTCTCTAGGACACGGTGTCTATAAAACATATGTTCCTAGGACTGTGAAACTCAAAACACAATGTCCGACGGACTCTAAAAGGCCAGGACCGACTCGCTCGTTACACCGGTTATCTCAGTATCATTAATCAACATTTGGAACCAGAGTTGCGGTGATTTTTTCAACAGCAAAGAAATGGAGCAATTCGTCGTGCCTGGTTTCTTCAAGACGATGCACCAGCACACAGGTCTGTAATGGTTAGAAACCGCCTTTAGGAACTCTTTCCAAATCGGATCATTGGATTAGGACATGCGATGGAATGGCCCCCTCGGTCACCGGATCTAACTCCGGTAGATTTTTGGCCATGGGTGATGTAAAAGCTAGAGTTTACAATGAGGGTCCCCAAACACATTACCAGAACTACGACGACGGATAAACGATGCATTTACCGCAATTAGGAGAACGCGTGTAACATCAAGAGCTGTTCAACACATGCACTCCAGGGTTACCAAGTGCATCGCAAACCATGCCTAAGAAAAATGATGCTCCGTGGACAAGTCTGTTTTGCTGATTTATTGTTCAGTGGACCATATCTTGAGAACCACTCAACCAAAATGAACAAAAAATTCAGGTAAAATGCTCTATTACCCGTTCTTTGTGATAAAATAAAATACACAGATATCAAATTACAGAAAATGGAAAAATATCACTTTCATTTTGTGTAAAGTCTTTATTGGGTCACCCTGTAGAATTAAAGCGTTGTATGGATATGGCAAAATAATTGCCTGTAAGTAAATTGAATAAAGTACCTCTGATAAAACTATGGGAAACGTAATGTATGGATAGGTGAATGTATATAAATAAGTGTGATGGAATGTGAATGTGTTTATACATATTTATGTGTAATATATATACTGTGCTTATGATTGGGTCATAATAAAGGCTTTGCTTGAAAAAAGTTCCATTGTCAAAAGCAAAGCTAAGCAAGACGATGACGAGCTGGAATAGCTTGGAATTTTGAGTTTCTTGGCATGTTTCGGATATTCTAATCAGAATTCAACAACCGTAATGCTGTAAAGGTATGCACATGCATAATGTTGGACGTGTGTAACGGTTTTTGACATGTAGAATGTAGTACGTGCGTAAGTGCACCCGTGTGTGTGTTTCAGTGAGTGTAATTTTATGTGTGTGTTTTGGGATGTTCATATCCATGCGTCCCGGTGCAGGTCTATGTTATTGGAAGTTGTTACAGCCCTAAGAATTAGCAATGATTTATTTCATTTGAGTAAGATTAAGTCATAAATTAGCACATAAAATATTATAAATTAGTCTAAATAATATAATATAAAATATACCTGGTTTGTGTGCATAACTGGTGTGTATGTAGCAATTAGAATTCGACATGTAGAATGTAGTACGTGCGTAAGTGCCCCGTGTGTGTGTTTTCAGTGAGTGTAATGTTATGGTGTGGTGTGGGATGTTCATATCCATGCTTCCCGGTGTCGGTCTTGTTATTGGAAGAATTTCTGCACTTGTGATCTTCAGATGTTTTACACCACACCCCATGGTCTAGCTATGGTACTTGGAACTGGTCTAAAATGTTCTTAGCAGCAAGTTTTTCAGGGTCATTGACCTCACTTTTTGTTGTCATACTTATTTCAAGGTGCTTGTTCGATTTAGGCCTATGTGTTCTCTACTTGATCGAGAGCCCTGGCACTTGCCCTACGCCCATCAAGTCCATTGGGTAAACAAACTTAAGGTTTCGATGGTAGAAGCATATGTATACTGCAAAGCCCTATTAAAACATAGTTTTTTTCATCTAAAAAAGTTTTTCTCATGATACAACCCAGTTTGATCAATCATTTTCAAGCAAAGTTTATTTATTTTTCCAGCAAAAGCACAAATTTATACACAGGATTTAAAAATAAAATTGATGGAGGAGGTACAACGATAGGCATTTTAAGCAGTTGTTTTTACTATGTTCTCTCTTAAAGAGAAAAACTATTTTTATCTAGAAACGTTTATCGAGAGCAAGTGTTTTTCTAGAAACTTAGTTATAAGAGAAAATTGTGTTTCTCTTGATAAACCTAGTTTTCTAGAGTAAATCATTGCGTTTCTAGATAAACATTGTTTTTCCTAGTACGATACAGTTTTTCTTATTGAGAGAGTGTGGATAAACCATGTTGTTTCTCTTGTATAAACTAAGTTTGTCTAGAGGACGAGTTTTTCTCTTGATAAAAATAGTTTTTCCCTCTGATACGTATTAATAAAGTTTTATTAATAACATATTTCGTTCTCTTAATAACGAAGTTTTTGGAGGGAAATACGGCACACTATTTTCCGAGGTACGCTACGGGATGGGTGATAGGCCCGTAGCTTAGTACCAATGGAAATAGTGTGCCGTATTTCCCGATTAAAACCATGTAGTATTGGTTTTATTCTAGCATTGTGACTCTGGGGACGAGTTGTAGGGAAATCTATTTACCTAGGAATCACCCAATGAAATAGCAGATTTTGTTCATGAATATCATGGGTGTAATACTTTACTGTATGACTTACAGTTTCGAAGTCATGGTAAAAAAAAAAAAATGGTGTGTACGGGTCAAAAGTTAAAAGCTGCTTTGATCATATAAGTGTTGCAATGTTTCCATAGCTTCAAGGATTGAAATGCATATGAGGAATAGTTTTGCCTTATCTGTTATGCGTTATTTTGCACATGATCCAAAAATGGCCCTCGTCGATAGAATACAATAGCTCTGCCAATAGCTGTTGACTTATTCGACAGTTTTGATTAATACCAAACAGTAAGATAGTCAAAACTATTCCTATTTAGTTTCATTCTATGAGCTGAACCAACAATGAAACCACGTTTTACCCGTAAATATTCCAAAACTAATAAGCATAAGGTGTAATAAACATACCATTTTGGAATCCTTGTAATCAGCCAAACATCATGGTTTATCTACCTCCTGTGTACACGAAGTGGGTGGGCAGTCTTCTATCATGTTCTTATCACTGCAGAAATCGGCAATTTTATTCAGATTTTTGCACATTCATATGACCTTGCAATAACAGTCCCCCACTGAATTTACAAATGAAAAACTGTGGTTATCAAGAGAACAAAATGTTTTATCTACATAAACATTAGATGTCCTGTTTTTTTTGTTTCTTTTGGGTCAAAACGGCCTCATAGTACACTTACAACGGTAAAGAATAGGCCACTCGATCAGTTGAGTTCCGCACGCACTAGTTTCAATCTTAATTCCGTTGCATCTAAGGAGCCCTAGCCCGGACTTATTGGTCCGGGCAGACTACCTATACCTGGTTTCAAACAAATACAATATTAAGATGTCATATTTAACGTAATCTTAGACCCGAGCATCGAACCCTGAGTTCACACAATAATGCAAATTCTTGCAATAATCGTATCCCTATTTTCAGGAGATTTAGATCTAACATAGAGGTAAATAAATTTGAAAAGTAAAATTTTAATTTTTTAGGTTTTTTCTTTTTTTAATTTTAACACTTTAAACAAACACAAACTGAAATATAATTTTAAAAAAACGTTAATGATTACCATTGTAAGCACTCATTAGAAAGTACCAAATAGCCTTTTTTGAACCATGGCTGACAATATGGAAGAGGCATAGTTTTAATCCTTGATAATCCCCGATAATACCCGGTAAAATACAAAGAATCTGCATCGGGGTGCGGTGTCTGTTATACTTCACAAAAGGTTTAGTATTTTAAAATCGTGTAAACTTAGGGTGTTAAACTTAGTGCGACCACATTGAACTCATATCGTGGAGCGGTTTAACCTACAAAATTGTCGACAACCTCTTCCCTCGTAAACAAACGCCAACGCAACCTTCAATTCGAAAGATAATTATAAATGATTTTACTTGACTAGCAGAATAATTGTGAGACGCTATTTAAAATCCCACAAAATTAGTCACAATTTACAATCGATAACCCTCTTAACGTTCTACGTCCTCATCACTCATTTGCAATCATTTGAAAAATTAAGTAACTTGATACATGTATCAATTTTCTGGCACAGCTGTTTAAAGTCTCATTTATTATGACAAATAAAACCAAAAATATTATGGCGACAACACATTTGATCACGGATTTGAGATTTTGTGTTCCACTAAACTACATCCTGTGTAAGTTTAAAAGAAAATTCATGCGAGCAAATATGATTTGCTTAAAAATCTCGTTTTACAAAACACGTCTTTCTATGGAAAATGGGCACATAGAGGGCGCTAGCGTAAAAAATCGGTGACTTGTAGGCCTATATGGTAAGATTCCGCAATGGATTTTTTCTGATTTTTGGCAGATGTAAGAGCTTCTTGCAAGTCC
>JAMKCH010027348.1:0-18920 GCA_023653785.1 Ophioderma brevispina | reverse complement strand
CATGGAAGATTACGACCCTGAGCAAGTTAATTGTAGCATCTCTTATAGTGCATGTAAAAAAATATATATGTGAATTAAATTTCACCGTAGAGGAGCGTTATTATTTTGAAGAGATAAAAATTATCGTCACAACAGTTATAAGCAACCAGGTTCATCACCTCTTGGCGAGCCTCTGATATCTGAAAAGTCCCTGCAGGGAGCTAAGCAATAGAACTGGCAGGTATTCTATAGGCGTCACAAAAAGGGCAACCGCATTAACAAGTTCTAACTCCTTCAGAAACGAACCATCAATCCTGTGTGACGTTTGCACACGTTGACTCCACAGGTGCGGCAGCGCACTCAGGAGCCGAGCATGCCAAAGCAACAGACGTGGTATGCAAAGCGCCGACCGAAAGACGCCACCCCACCCAGTCACCGCGGCGCGAACCCCCTGAGGATACAAACACGAGGCCCGCGTCTTGGTTAGCGGCTCTGCCTTGGGGGTGTTTGTTAATTGAAAGTAAGGCTGCGTTCCATTATGACACCAAAACACCCTAGTGCCAGGCCATGCGGCAGCCATTTCCATGACATCTCCGAACGAGGTCAAGTTTTATTTTGCGCACCGACTTGCAAGGTAACAAAGTTGCTGACGACTCTGGGCCTGCCGAGTTTCAAGCATCATCCGTGAATAAGGACCCACAGTGATCAGGTGGTACCTCTGTAGCATACTCTGAGGGCCCCAAAGACCGGCACACCAGTCACCCAAGTGCGTAATCGTTTGGGCAGGAGCATTGCAAACAATCTCCCTTGGCACATCTGAGACGCAAAATGTGAAAAGGACTGGCGCTTAGGACAGAACCACGGGGACACCGCCCCGAAGTCGGTGCCCTCCAGCACTGCCCACCTGATGTTCTCCAGGAGAAAGTTCCATCCCGGATGAGCAGCATCATGACCCGACAAGCCCGACATCAGGGAAGGAGGCCTGAGGCAGACCTTGACGCCAGACTTATCATACGCAGCAGTAGATCTATAAACAGGGCCGTACGCAGGATTTTTTTTTAATAAAATTTGGGGGGGGGGACTTTTTTTTGGGTAAGTGGAACTTAACCCCCATAATGGTCCTTTTTGAATATCTTATCACCAAAAGTGGCTTTCTTGTCAAAATTTTGGACCTTTTTAGTACAAAATCAGCAGAAAGGTGGACTTTTGCCCCGTTTGTGGAATTTGCGCCCACTGCGTAAGGGACTGTTATGGAGCTGCTCCAACTTCCCAGTCTTTATGGAAGCACTGTCTCAGAATTGTGTGGTAACTTTGCAACCTGTGATTGTTGGACCGTTATGCGGTTGCCAAAATTGGCGCGGGTTCCCAAGCCACGGCCGTTGGGAACAGATTGGCGGTGTCTATGTTAGGAAAAAAAACAGCACATCAGCGTGAGAGGCAACTATGATATAGCGTTTTTTGATTGGGTATATCACACCCTATCAAAAAAAAATTGTCTTTGTTACTGTGGGAAAATAATATGAAAACATAATTAATTTGGCACCATAACGCATTCTGTTTTTGGATGCAGCATACACGTTGCCATGGTGACGGCGGCAAATTTGGATATTCCAATATTTGGGGAGATCCAAGTAACATATTTGATCCAATCACCTATAATGTGACGTAATAACTGTCAGTACAGAGCATTTAATGTATTAAATAGTTTTATACGTACATTGTTTTTGACCACAGATAATGGTTTGGTGTTTTGAGGGGTATAAGTCCCCTTAATTGGGGCAAGCTGGTGAAAGGCGAGCTTCTCTATATTTGCAAATATATGTCCTACGTAGGTGAAAGAAAGGAACTTCTGATTTACTCTGATGTAAATATAGACTCTTCTATTTCGAGATACGTATTTACTTAACACTTGAGTATCATTATGTGCAAATAGCTAATACAACGATATATAATGGTATTTGGGGATCCATAACTTCAGTACTATATTTAGGATCTACATGTTTATGAACACTTTGCAGCTGCCAGTTGCTGCACAATATAAAATGGCGGCCATTTGGGCGCCATTTTGATAGGAGTACTTGACAGCGTTGAAACTCCCTGGTTATTTTTTAAATAGATTCCCCATAATCAAAAACATATGTTTGGTAGGTTGTTTGTTTTTAACATGTATAGTTCCAAAAATATATAAAACTATTTTAAAAAACGGCCATTTGGAAGCCATCTTGATTTCGGACAATGCACCAGGGATTTGGGGGGACTTTTTGTCAGTGAGAGTACACATGTTCCAGCAACTATACTGAAAAATCTAGTGGTTACCAAAATGTCCCACACCCATGTGCTATATGAGTAATACTACGGACTATAAACGTTGATCGTGTCTTTCATCAATGATTATCGAAGGGCAAATGAAACTGGATAAGATGCCTGAATGGAACGTTTGTTTAGAACCTCTGTTTATCACCTTTGTTGCAGATTACCAATCCTTAACTTAAATGGGACGACCGTTAGATTTCTGGTTTATGCGGTGCGAGATGCATACAAGAAACCAATGTTAAACTTTTGCGTGGAAAAGTAAAACACCCACCCCCCCCCACCTCCCCCCCCCTCCGCCCCCTGGTATGTCAGCGCCTATGTGTAATTACATAACACGTACATGATCAAATTATTTAAACGCATTTTTAAGTAATCTCAGCAATATACGTCATCAGTCTCATGTACTGCATTGGAAAACAGGAATTACCCAATCTTAAACAATAATAAACACGTGAAAATAAAGATACGCACGTTTCGACCAGAACGCCCTCGCTTGCGATTACATTTATTACAATAACCCATTGGCTTTCAGACCTATCGTTTTGCAGATGATTAATGCTATATTGCCACACACGGCTCAAATACCACTGTATGCATACCAGTAAGAATTAGGTAGATTCGCCTCAAATAAGTGAACTTTTACGCGAGAAGGAGCGTGGGTAATCGGACACATGTGAATAGGCCGTGTTCTCGTTTATTTGTCGATAGTCAAAGGATGCGTTTTTGACCGACTCCGGTCATTGTTGTGATTTACGCTTTTCAAATAAGCGGGACTGATTCCATTTAAGTCCATAAAGAGTATTAAGTCGATGAGATGCTCTGAGGAAGTACATTTTAGGTTTGTATACATTATACGTGACCAAATGTATAGGTTGACTGTATCTATTCGTACTATTTACAGGTATGTCATGCCGCACACAGCCTGAAGGAGGGTGAATGTTACAATTTAAATAAATAAACAAAAACGAAAAACACACAAACAAATTAAATTTTGAAGTGGCTTGTGCAAACCTTTGGTGCAAGTGGCATTTTTAAAAAGCCAACTATGATGCTTCCATGTCCGAAACATAAAAGTCCCATGAAGTATTTCTTTATAGAAACTAATATTGTTGCGGTACTCAAGTGGGTTTTAAGCACGAAGAAGTGTTAGTTCATGTAATGGTATCTTTCATTGCACCAAAAGAATATGGCTGCTCAAAGTCAAGTATGCGCTCGGAATCATTAAGATGATATAATACCTCCAGTATATATTATTTATTTTAACATTCGGCCATTTGTGCCAGGCAGAACCCAATCTGGAAATATGCATTAATTCAAGGGACGCATCCAGCGGGGAAGATTTAGGGAAGAAAGTCAGATTTTAGGAGCAGGAGGGAACCGCAAAGTGCTCAGGAAAACTGCGAGGGGGGGGGGGGGGGGAGAGTAGGATTGGAACACTCACATACGACACTGGCTCGACCGGGATCGAACCCAGGCCGCATTGATGAAAGGTGGGCGACTCGACCGCTACACCACTAGCGCGCCCTCCCCAATTCATATAAATATTTATGATATGTAGAAATATCTGAACACCTACAACATGTTCTGAAGGTGTTCAAAATCTATTGCAATTGAACACACTCTGCAAGAGTTATTTTAATAATCTCTAGAAGGGCATTGTAAACACATTGGGGACACGCCAAGTGTTCTCCACATGTTGCAGTGTAGAGGCTTGATTCTAGGTCTCTATGTATGTTTATGCTTTTACACCTTATGAGATATATGTATTGATCAATCGACACCCTTATGGCATTTCTCTGTTAATCGACATTTTCCAAATTCAAGATGGCAAACCAATATAGCCGCCTTTAAAGTCTATTCAAACTATATTATACCTCTATTTGTAGTAGTTACATAATAATTATTATTATAACGGTTACATAAGGTAAGATAAGACCATTGCAGCCTTATCTGGCAATTTGTTCGTGAAAATGCAAACCAATGCTAAGCTGGAGCCGTATGGGCGACACTTTAATACCTTTGTAAACAATAGTTGGTATTGATTTGTTATAGCATCCAAATGACTTTTAAAGTTGAAATTAAAGTATGCAGAGCGTATTTGTATTGGAACATTACAAACTCGTACCTTGTATTTTGTTTGAACAACATGCTTAAACATCAAAATGGCGGCCAATAGATTATAATTAAGACATTATTTTTAGATCTTAAAAGGCAGTCATATTGGCTTCCATATGATGGTAAGCATGTTAACACACTTGGAATGTCAGATATGAGTTTCTACTGGAGTATAGAGCCCATATTTATGTCTCTATCAAAAATACTGCATGATCATTGATTTCTGAGCATATTGGTTTTCGGGGTGGCCATAGGGAGGTGATGGTAATGTTGTGATCAAATCACATCAAGAACTCGTTACAGTAGAATCCCGTGCCTTTAAAACTCTGGATAGAACCGCGTGAGTAAAAAAAGATACACTTCTTAAAAGATGTGATATCCATTGTGGATAATATTTAATGAATGGTTGTACATTTGATTAGAGGACATCTCATGCATCTTTTTGATACCAAATGAAACCACACCTAAATAAGAAGGAAGGATTGTGTTGTGGCCTTTCTAATCTATAGTGTATCATGGATGGGCATCCAATATTTTTACCGATGTGCGGTGGCAGGAGCTCGATGGTCCGCCGGGCTTACAAGTCCGGGAACAATGGTGAACAATAGGGGCAATAGATTTCAGTTGACTCTTCAAGTAACATTAGTTTACGCTTTATTCCGTGTCATCTATGGAGCCCGGACTGTGGTTCCTGTCGGAACCAAATTCTCTTTTCACACCAGCATCCATGACTCAACAATATGGGACTGGAGGAATTATAGAAACGCACTGAAATTGAGTTCAACATCACCAATACTTTGCACTCGTGTTGTATGGATGCTTTTTTTTCTTTTTTTTTTTATACATATATTCCCAGTCTGTACTGCTAGTACGAGCTCGCTGCAGGTTTCTAAGCATCTGGACCAAAGAACCCAAAGTGCAGACAACAACAGTGGTGCGCAATAGATAAGCCAGTGACTTTGATAGCATATATCCTACTACTCTTCCACCTCTCATTCTATGGTGGCAGGTTACAAACAGGCCAGGACAATTCTGAGCATCACAGGGTTCGGACCTGATCTTTATTGCATATACGCCATTTTGGATTTTGTAAAATATTCATGGATTTTCAAACCAAAGACGAGTTTTCTATTTGTAGTCTTAAATTAATCCTTATCAATATCTTTTATATTAAAAACAGTGAAGCTTGTCTTCCTCTTAATTTTTTTTCTGGTGGATATTTTTGTGAACAGCCAAAAAAAAATGAGATTAATAGCCGCCATCTTGGATTTTCAGCCAATTTTCATTAATTTCCAAGTTTTGTTTGCATTTTTTTAATTAACCATGGTCGAATTTTTTACTTTAAAATCTTTTCAGCCAAAAAGTAATTCTATGACAACTTATCTCCCTCCCCCCCCCCTCACTATAATCAGGTAAATGCTTGTCTTCGAATTGGGTTATAATTTTTGACTAATGATCGATAGCGTCTAGGTACTACAAAACCCTGTGAGCTATAAAGACACCTTGCGCTACTAACTTCAAACTCGATAAGCCAGTCCAAAACTGGTACCAAACGACCAATGATATCCTCTCTTCCCTGAAATTCCAGCTAAGGAAAGGCTGCAGAAATTGACATATGATTTATCAAAGGAAGTGCAGCTCTGATGATTCTGGAAAAATTGTACACGGAGCAACGCGGCTTGCTCCAATACTATATGATTTTCCAGCTATCTTTTGATACCAACTGTATTATGCGCCTGCAGAATGGAAAACTGGCAATGTGATTGCTGTACCTACATGAAAGGGAGTAAGCAAGATGTTGTCAATCTTTCTCTGCCAATAATATCAAGATCTTGGAGATCCTCATCTGTGAATTACATCCGCAGCCACGGTAAGCATCACTTCATTGTAACACCCAGATGGAAGAGTTAGCCGTAGAGTGTTGTCATCGCAAAGACTTTGATCATGTGTGGCCACAGGGCATAGTAGTAAATTAACATCCTTTGTTGGTGTACATGGTGGCATATCTGATGGATTTACATCCTTTCTTTATGGGCCGCACACAGCTGGTTGTACTGACTGCGAATCATACTTCATCAAGCCATAACATGCTTGTGCCCTTAAGGGGCCACACAGTACCAAATCCATACACTGTTGGTGTAATGGTAGTTAGTCCGGTAAAAAACAAGGCCTATTGTGATATTTTGTTGGCCATGTGCGAATCAGTTTTCCGTGAGGTAGCATGTTAGTATCAAAATGAGAGCGAATAGCCGGTACATACTCTTATACATAGAAAATAGTGATCTTCGATTCATGTGATAAAATAGGCACCGGAAAATACCTGGGTCGTAACGGTTAGGAGGCGTCCGTGACAGCGAAAATAGGCGGTGGCGCTGTTCACGTGATATTATACGTAAAGTTAATCAGGAAGGTGTAAGGTGCATTGAAGCTTATATGGAAGTTTCATGTCTTATCATGTTATTCATGCATTGAAAAAATCAAAGGGTTTTAAGCTGGTGGAAAAGAGAGTTTCTTTAAACACATGTTTACGTGCTTTTCAATGGAGCAATTATTTGGTACTGTGCCCCTTAACCTGGAGCAAACGCATAGCCGCAATGCGACGAAGCCAGGGCATATACTTTTAATGAGGCCTCTGTTGCAGTGAGATGTTTGAGGTTACGTAACAAGCGATAAAGTTTCTGACTGGCTAGCCGAAAATATCGAAAATTATTATTGTTGGAAGCACGTGGAACTGAAGGTGAAAATACAAACATGTTCAAACATGTTTTGAAATTCGGGCTTCAACAATAGCACAATGCTACTATTCGTTAAAAATATAATAAAAAAAACTCGTAAACCTCGTTGCTTGCAAACAGTAGCTTTACAGAGAAGTTCGGATCCCAACATTTGATGATGGCCGCGGCCCGACCGATTCTGCCAGGCACTGTAAAGTGCACAAGGCTGAGCTATATCCGTGTAGATATAGAACTGGGATTGTCATACTCGGCGACGAAACCTCCGGCCTCCTACTCCTGTATATCATGCTGATGATGGAATTGATAATAGATCGCGGGCTATTCTGCGGACATACAAAAAGCCAAGTAGTTGGCACCGGGGTTGGCTAGCGCGTTTCAAGTGTGGAATGGTAAGTCAAGGACGCCGGCACATTGATGCTTTGTTTGTCCCCAGAGAACAAATTATCATGATATAAATTACTAAATCAAAAATAAAAGTTAAAAAACTTTTTAAGTTTAAAGCCCCGGAGTAGGATCTATTCAGTCGATTGGAAATTCATGTGCTGGTAGTAACATAGTAATACACCCCAGTTACAACGGAAATAGGCCAAATCTTTGAAGTCTATTTGCAATGACTATGGTAACAGGGACCCGGCTTTCCTGGGATTACCCCACGTGATTAGCAGGCACTAAGTAAAACTGAACCAGTGGGAAGGGAGGTAAATAACATTGAAAGTGGGTGGCCATGGCCCAGTGCACCCAGGTATTTGGCCCTCCCCGTAAATGCAGTCTGCCAAACGGCCAAAAATGACCCACCCAGTTAATTACTTGGCCCACCAAGTATATTATCTGGCCTCACATATAAAAAAGTGAAGTGAGGTCAATCATATTAAAACTTAAACTAGTCATGGTATGACTAATGTGGAATGTGAAAAGACTGTCACAATTGATCTAGTAATTATTTAGCTATAAACTGGTGGTAAATTGGGTAAGGGCGGATTTAAAAAAATATTTTCTCCACTATAAAAACAAATTATAATAAACTAATTAACAAAGTTTGCTAGTGATTTTATTTTATGTGTGTAAACTAGTAAAACAAGTGAATTGAATGAAAAAAGGACTGTGTAGTAAAATGCACCACAAGCAAATACACGTTAGTGGTATTTGGTGTATTGTGTTTGCGAACTTTCTAAAAATATAATAGTGAGTTTGCACTCTTAACATTTAGAGCAAATTTCACCGTTTCAGATTGCCTACAGATAAATCTGACTTTTAAAGAAAGAGTAAACTCCAAAGGAGTGAAGATGAGAAGTTCACTCATTAGAAGATTTACCATTTAATTGAAGTTCATATGTGGAAAGGGTGGATATTTCAATCATTGCTCACTGTAGCAATCTACAAAAAAGTGAATTTTCCACTCCCAGACACACACAGAAAATTTTACACATGTAAAAATTTGACGTTAATGTATGTACCTATAGACTCGTCACAATTAGTAAAATTTTACCAGACACCATTTTGTAAAACACAGGGTGTGTAAAAAATTACTTTCTAAGTTTTCAATATTTACATAATTACTAGATGATGTATTTACTTCTGTAATTGTTTACTTAACTATCAGGTATTTTGTACGTAAATGGTTTGTATAAGATCTTAACGTAACCTTTAAGTAAAATTTACGTAATTATGAGGTTATATACTACTCATGTTTGAATTACACCAAAGGTTGTGTAAAGATACACAATTTCAAAAAAGAAAAAAATAAAAAACTTAAAAAAAGCAAATAAAAAAAATGTGGAAATGACAGGTTGTTTGCGTTACATAAAAAACGTATATAAAACTCCATACAACTTCCTTAAAAAACACAGATAGTGAAAAAATGGAAGATTTGAGGAAAATATGTCATGCCATCTCCCTGAATTATAGATCTACAATTATGGAGTTCAAAAGCTAAAAATAAAATAGTTGGTTGTGGGTTACACAGTACAAGTAAACACAGATCAAAATATTTGTGTTGAGGTCAACTGTACAGGTCATGCGCACAATATTAATGCACTTATTATTTGGAGATTCCAGGAAAAGGCTTCTTATCTCAGTCGGAACCCTTTTGATAGACGATCGAAAGTACAGAATCAAATCAAAGGTACTGCTCTGTATTAAGACAAGATTTCAAGCCAACCCCTTGCAGGTTATGTTGCACATCTGCTCAGTAGCAAACAATACCAAAATACAAATTTGATGATTTTTGTTTATGTTCGGGATAGCACAATCTAGCTTACCCTTAAGTAATTTTGTCTTACCCAAATGTAAGGAAATGGTTTTACCATAAGAAGACCACATGCACACTGGATCCACTTTTAAAGCAGTCATTTTTTATTTACTACATATCACAGTACATAGGTATTAATGCAATCTACATTTAACAGAAATCCAATTACAGTAACTATCAATTTGTTCCATTTTTGTCAACTCTAGAATTGTTTTATTGTTACCAAGGCCAGCATACACAACATCATCGAATATATTTAAAAAAAAATAGGGAGGGATGCACAAAGTTTTATAGATATTTTTTAAATGAAGTGGTTAATTTATGAAAAAGCAGTCACTGCAATGAGGATAGGCGCGCAGGTGATGAAGAGGCACTATTAAGTTGAGTATAGTAGATTTGGAGCACGTAGGACAACATGAATTTTCCAAAAGGATCACCAAATTTCCTGAATGGAATGGCTATTTGATTTGTAAAAAAAAAAAAATGACAAAAATCGCCGTTCCAAGAAACGTTAAATTGAGTTTTTTAATTATTGGTGAGTCTAGTCTAGCGATGCTAAAAACCTTGTTGAAAATATCAAAGTAAAAATTCGTTGGTAAAAAATTTTTGACGACCTTCTCATTATTTTCTTCATTTTATGGGCTTTTCTCATTTTGAAAAGTCAAATTCAAAAATTCCGCAACTTCAGTAGCAATTATCAATCAATTGAGATGAAAAAGCAATTGTAAAGCAAAAATTCTGTTTTGATATTTACATTATTAACTCAATTCCATCTTCTGCCCCAATTCAGCCTTTGTCTGCTATACACATTGCATCTGCGAATCAAATACAAACGCTAATTCCCCAAATTAATTTTCTGTACCAAGGAAATTATTAAATGCCGACACTCTAGAGCAGACCTAGCGAGATCATACAGGGCCTTATTTGAGAGGTGTGAAGGTGGGGTGCATCCAACTTCCGACCAAAAGTTTAAACCCATTGGTAGTTAGTATAAAACCTCTAGGTCACTGCGGAGTAGTTAGTACTCTTAAACTGTGGGCCAGTTTAAGGGTACACAGGGCCAGTCAAAAATTTACCCCAACATGTCCCAAACATGTTGAAAGTAATGTCATAATGTCCGTCGAGTCATACGGATTTAAAAAAAAAAATTAGGGATTGATCCACGTCCATGACCAGTTGGTTTTGGAGTGTCTAACGCGAGAACGACAGATTACAATGGGCGAAAAAAGGTTTAACCTGATCAATTTATACAGGGTGTCA
Source organism: Ophioderma brevispina (assembly GCA_023653785.1). NCBI lineage: Eukaryota > Metazoa > Echinodermata > Ophiuroidea > Amphilepidida > Ophiodermatidae > Ophioderma > Ophioderma brevispina. The sequence continues at coordinate 8,270 of JAMKCH010027348.1, read as the reverse complement.
AACATGAAAGAGGTAAACAGAAAGCATTATATTTAAATACTGGCAAATATGTCTCTTGAGCGAAAGAGGACTTCAAAAGTATAGTTTTGTTATCACACAAGGACTCATGGCAATTGGATTATGTTGCCCTATGACCTAATTTGTCCCCGAACATGTACGCATTGGGATGATACAAGCTATTCCTTTATTTTGAACATTAAAAGTGGTGTTCCGTCCGATCAGACTTTTGGACCCCCCCATTATTTACCCGGAAAAAAAGTAGTATTCGATCGAATCAGAGGGAAAGGCCAGATTTTCCTCCTTGTCGTCCTGAAATTTGAGTCCTCAATTCATTCATTCCAAGATATAACTAAAAAACTGCCGTTTTAATGGTCACGATCATAATCGCAGGGTTGAATAGGGCTTTGCAATAGCATTATTTGCTTGTACCATCAAAACCGCAAGTTTGTTTCCCATGGGATTGATGGTTTGTATGTTCAAGTGACAGGCTCTCTAATTAAGACAGACACAATAGACTAAATCAGGAACAAGCACCTTTAAGCTAGTAGCTGAACATTCTAATTGACCACTGTACAAATAGAAATTTCTTTTTTTAAAAACAAATTTAGCAATTTATTACCATATAATCTTCAAACACAATGAGGTCAAATATGGTACCATGTATACGATTTTGGAATATTTATGATAAAGGATGATTTGGCATAAACTGTCCAAAAAGAGGAGCATTTTAAAAGTTTTGAACCTGTAACCATCATATTGAAGATGGGGAGGTGAGCTGTGTGAGATCGGTGATGATGTGTGGGAGTGACATGGTGTATGGAGTTTAGGGGTGGTGTGGGGAGGATGGGGGGGGGTGGTGGGGGCAGTGATGGAGACGGCTGTGTGGTGTGAGGTTAGTGGAATGGGAGGAAGGGGCTGGGGGACTTGGGCAGATGTGGGTTGGGGGGAGGCGGTGGACTGTTTGGCAAAGGCAAAAGGACTCTACCTCTGGCGGTCCACGGACCTCCTGCCGCCCAACGTACTTCAAAGGCCCATAATTCCCAAACTCATTATCAACTCAGTACTGCCCAAACATGATTGTTAAAACATTAATTTGGCCACAAACAATGTCGGAAGGAAAATAAAAACTACCCTACCCTATCAATCCCATTAATCAAGCAGTATTTTCAAGAAGCAAGTTATTAACCCACTTTAAACAGCAAGCATAATCAGAATTCAGTCCGCACACCTCAACCTGTTCGTTGGCTTCACCTGGAGCAATTGAACAGTGTTAGCTACAGATACAGATACATTGGTGCGGGCGCGTGCTGGGGGGGGAGGTGGGCGGGCATGTTTTGAGGGGGGCTTTTGGGTGGGGTTTGGCGGAGGGGGGGGCTCCCAGGGAGGATGGAGGAAGCAAGTGGAGTGAGGAGGAGAGTAGGAGTGGTTGGTTGAGGGTGAAGGAATGATTGAATCGGGTGAAGTGAGACGGAGGGAATGGGGGGGGTGGTTGCTGGCGAGCGTGGAGTGACATCGGCCCCAGTTCGGGGACAAAAACCGGATATTTTAAAACTTGGTTTTACTACTACTACTATTACAGAAACAGTGATATCATCATCACCATCAGTCGACGGCGCAGCAGCCGATCGCAAGTTTCCTCCAATTCTGTTGGGCCCCAACCAATTGGAGATGCCTTTGGTTGGCAACATGTTGGTTTGTATCACCCAGAGCTTTTGGATGGGGAGAGATATGTCTCTGTCGGCTGGCTTCTTTGCCATGCGGCTGGTGTGTAGAAAGCAGACCCTGTAAAATAGCTTCTCCCTCTGCGCATTCCTTAGAATATGACCACGAAAAGTAAGCTGTCTCATTCTTACTCGGTTTATCAGAGGCTCCGTACCTGTAGCAGCATATATTTTGGCATTTTGGGCACATCACACGCGCTTGGAAGTCAAGCAGATCTGTAGGCACAAGTTGCGAAAGAATTGACCTTACTCTCCAACAATTGTTTGGCCACAAACAATGTGGACTGGAATAAAACTACCCTACCATATCACTACCATTAAAAGCCAGATATTTTCAAGAAGCAAGTTATTAACAACTTTAATCAGCAAGACTAATCAGCATAAGGACGCACACCTCAACTGTTCGTTTGCTTCACATGGAGCATGGAAAAGTGTAGCTACAGATACAGAACATTGGGCGGGCTAGCGCGTGCTGGGGGGGGGGGTGACCGATTTTTTGAGGGGATTTGGGGTGGGGGTTGGGAGGAGGGCATCCAGGGAGGGATTGGAGGAAGCAAGTGGAGGAGGAGAGTAGGAGTTGGGTTTTTGAGGGTGAAGGATGCAGTGAATCGGGTGAAGTGGAAGGAGGGAATGAGGGTGGGTTGCTGCGAGCGTGAGGTGAATCCGGCCACCCCGTTACGGGACAAACCCGGATTTTTACAACTTGTTTACTACTACTACTAATTACCTAACATTGATATCATCATCACCATCAGTCGGAATGCGCTGCGGCGATCGCCAAGTTTCCTCCACCTGGTTTGGCCAAGTTGGAGGAGCCTTTGGTTGCAAAATGTTGTTGGTATCACCCAAGAGCTTTGGGATGTGGGAGAGATATGATCTCTGTCGGCCTGCGTATTCTTGCCATGCGGCGGTGGGTAGAAAGCATATAACCTACAAGTCTCCCTTGGCAATCCTTGAATATGACAAGAACAAGGGAAAAGTAAGCTGTCTCAGTCTTACTCGTTTATCCAGAGGCTCCCTACCTGTAGCAGCATAGAAGGATTGGCATTGTGGGACACGATCAATGAGCTTGACGTTAAGCATGATTCTGTAGCAAAACATGTTGAGAAAGAATTGACCTTACTCTCCAAATTGTTTGTCAGCACCACGTTCGCAGCCATACAAAAATAATGTCACGCATGTTATGTGAAAGATGCGTACTGTCATTTCGATTGGTATAATTTGACGTCTCCATACGCGCTCCACTTTCAAAATGCTGACCAGGCAAGGGCTTTTCGTCTGGTCAAGATCTTTGAACGGAAGCACATAACAACCAAGATATTTGAAGTCGGAGACCATGGTGATACAATCGCCCATAACTTTGAGAAGTGGAAGTGGGGTGCAGTTGGGAGTCAGTGATTAGCGGTTCATACTAACTCCAAAGGTGATGAACCTTTTTTTTGAGTGGGGGATGAACATTGATGTTTACTATGTCCATGCTCCCACTCAGATATATATGTACTTTATGTGCAAGACACAAAAGTAATACCATGTCAGATGAGGGCATTTTATAATCTGTACCAAACTCTATATATTTAAGGTCAGTTTTGATTCCACCACCTTCTTGTTTTATTAATGATTCACTAGATATCCCTCAGAAGACTTATTCACAAAAATTGAGTTCATTCCCGAATCTGGCCGCGTTTGTGTTATGAGCAAATTCTTGTTCCCACGGTCACACAAATTGGCCAATTTCTTACAGATATGACCAAATTTGCACATACGATTTGGTACACAGGGATTACTAAGCTCACAATTCAGAGGATATAAAAATCTCAAAACTTTTTAGGTAAGTCAGGGGGCGAGGATGTGGATAGACATTGCCACTTTAAAGGGCATTTTGCTGATCCACAGCCTCCATTCCCCCCTCCCCGGGATAACTAAAAAAGTTAAGATTTAGTACCTAAAGATAGGATGTGTGCTAACGGTATGTCCAAAATTGATCTACTCTGGAAGAAATTGTTAATTTTGTCTTTTACGAAATTACAAGACGGTGGCCTATGGGGCACGTTTATACAAAGATTAGCTCACCTACATCAAGTGGCCTCAGAATTAACGAAATTTGGAAGGACGCCACATTTTCTTGCGATCTATAGTTAACTATAAACAAAAAATGAGATGCTACGATCACGGAATGCCCCTTAACCCTAACCCGTCCGAGAGTCGAAGAGGCAATCAGCTGCTCCTATGATTGTAATTCACTCGGACTTCAAGAACTTATTTCTTTACCGGCCATGATTTCCCGTCAAGAACACCCATTGCTTCGATTGCCTTTCGTTCCGCTTTACCCTGAGGAGATCACCGAAAAAAACCAATGCTTCCTTGCCTTTGAGACGTCCACACACCATAACACACAGTTCCGGTTGACATCTTGTATCCCACCATGCACGACCTTCCGAGTTGCGGCGGGTTTCTGCCGATGTTTCCACTCTATGTTGGGCCCTCCAAATTTTAGCAGATGTGGAGGTCAAATTTGCCAACACGAAAGTAGGCGTAACATTCCTGTCAGCTTTGATTGACATTGGGCCTCTTTTCCACGGCAGGAAGCCATTGAAAAAAACAATTGCTGTGGGCAATTTTCCTGTCAGAAGGACATATTGGCCATTGCAGTGAGACTACAAAAGCTTTTTGATCAAAAGGCAATGGAAAGCAATTGATGCATGTAAATCGTGGCGATAACAGGCGGGGGCAGGTTGCCCCCTAACTTTGGCCGGGAAAAAAATTTGTAAAAATCATGCTAAATCAGCATGTTTTTTTAGCCCTCTGACCGGGAAAAAAATTGGCTTTTGACCACCCTGGGAGGGAAAATTTCAAAGACGGGAAATTTGCCCATCGAGCGGGCGGCCCGGTACGCCACGGCGTGTTAATTGATACTCATTGCAACTGGCGACATTTATGCGTTGCCTGCTATTGACCCACGGACGTTTGGGGGGGGGGGAAGTCCCGGTGACGTGTTGTCCAACAGATTCCATTTACATAAAAATGAGGTTGAGGCAGCTCAATAAGACCGAATAGGAAGGGGGGGGTTTGGGTAAAAGTGGACCTACACCCCCGAAAAAAGTCTTTTGCTTATCTCATACCAAAAAGTGGACATTATTGTAAAAATTTTCTCTTCTTATAAATTTTGTATCTTTTTATACATAAGCATAAAGTGGATGTTTTCCTTTTGTGGAATTTGGGGGGGGGGTGGGGTGCAATGCAAACTGCCTACCGGGCCTGTTTCATGAAGGAAAATAAATAGACCAGGAACTAGGACATTTCGTAGGAAAAATGCACTAATTTTTTTAAAAGTATTTTCTGTGTACTTTATTTAGAATGCTTACCCATGTATTAAATCACCCCCTGAAGGTGAAAGTGTTTACCTGAAAAAGCGTTTTTTACCTATTATAAAAGAAAGTTGGTATCCTGTCATGCATGAGAGAAAAGTTAAGCATGCTTCTATGTAGGGCCGATTAGGACAGCAGGCAAGTTAAACCTAATTTAAAGACATCAGCGTGATCTGTTCAAACCTAATTTAAACAACACATCTCTCAAATGTTCTTGGTGTTCTACAAGCAATCATTGTGCATATGTTGAGAATTTTATCATATCCCTGGAAAATTGTCCTTGTTGTTCCTTTAATATGTAGAAAGATAAGTGCCAAATGGTCACAGCTGTGTAAGATATCCTTGCAACAAAAGCTCCATCAGCAACCAGGGATAAACTTGGAGTTTCTGCTACTTGCTTAGCCACAAGTATGGGCTGTTACCTTCCTGAAGGTACACACCACTAACTACTTATACACAGTAGTCTATGGGGAAAACGGATACTTCTTTGAGCATGTTTCTTTCAACATTAAACTACCAGAGGAAAAAAAAACAAACATCACCCGCAAAGTACAAGCTGAAATCACCAACTAACCAAAATTGAAAACATATGATGACCAGAGAAATTTGTAGTTACGAAATCACCCAAAATGCCCATTGTCAGACCGGCAACTCAAGATTCTCTATAGGTCGCCAGAGATAGTATTTGCAAATCGGTGAATTTGTCTGTAATAAAATGATGACCGGGAGTAAAGATAATGTTCCTAATCACTGTCCAAATGCCGCGTCGCTTTAGTTGAGAGGAAAACTACCATACCATGTCAATCATGGAATTTCATCACATTTCTTAATATAACTAGTGCATTTTCAGACATTTTAAAGCAACTTTTCCAGAGAGCCATGCAAGAAAGTAGTCCACCAAGATTTTTGATCTTACTTACGAGCCGGTAGTGCGTGGTGTTATAACCTATATATAACAAGGACTCTGAAAACTAGTTAAAAATGTCACGAATCTAGAATTGACATCTTTGCATACATTTATTCAAAAAAAAATTCTTTAGAACTCATTATGATGACGGTTGGCTACTTTCTTCAGACCCTCCAAATCATGTTGTGTGGTAGAGGTACTGGCTATCAAGAGAGCTGTGGATAATGGTCGAGGGAATTACAAACATGTTTTTTTTTTGGTACGCAGTAGAAATACCTGCTTAAATATAAATAAAATATGGATAAATCTTTTCAGGAAAACATTTATAAGTCTCCTTGTGTCATTTAAAAATTACATAGACTCCATAGGACATCCTGATGAAGGGAGCCTCATGACAAGGAATCTGAATATGCATGCAAAAGCGTAATCTTGATCAAGATACGGGGGGGGCGGGGTCAATGTACTTTTGTCATAGAAAACATGGGCCTTTGCAGCCGGCAGTGTTTAACCAGGAGGTGTTAGCTAGCAGCGAGTAGCAATAAACCCGTGGGGGGGGGAGGAGGATCACATGAAAATGGATGGCACACTCAAACTCAAGGGCATTCGGACTGTAAACATTGCAAACATATGGGTGTCTGGGGTGAGAGCTAGCCCAGAAACTTGCCAAACTAGAGGTTATTTGGGGCACAAAATTGCTAAAAGTTTCAAATCCAAAGGGTCCTGTGAGGATTTGGTCAAATTTTCTAAAAAGAGGTGTCTTTGTGTGAAAATATTCCCCAAAATATAAAGGTCTTTGGGGGAATGGGAAAGTGGCAAAATTGTCAAAAAATTGACATTTTGGGGGACGATGATGCTTTAAAACAGGCCGGGTTCCTAACAGCCTATATGTGCATTACCTCCACAATGTGAGGGCCCCCCCCATGCCATGGTCTGGACCAAGCAAAAACAAGACTAATCTTTACTAGTTTTCATCGATTTGGTCGTGACAGATAGCATTTGCTAGTCTGAAGGGTATGGCCTACTCCACTCTACTCCACTTATCAGTAAATAATCTAACCAATAACACGGGGCATTCCTAGCATTGCTTGTCGGGATATGAATTTAGTATTATGCCACACGGTCCAACCATGCAGTTAAAACGTTGAGGCTGCCGAATCATCACTGAGTGCTGGCACATACCAAATGTCACGCCAAACTCAGACGAATCTGAGCTCACCTACGTAATGTACGTCCAATGCACATGCATGTACCGCTAAAAATGAAAAAATCAAATTTTCAGTGCAAAGTTACTTACATAGTGATTCAATTAAAAGTCTGAGGTTGGAAAGGTCAAAAAATCAAGGAAAAATGGACAGACATATGATCACTGGCCGTCTCTATAGGTTACACACCACTAAACTCCTTACACCACAGTAGTCTATGGAAAAATGGCAACTTTGAGCATGTTTCTTTCACACATTTAAACCTCAAAGAAAAACACAACATCACCCCAAAGTACAAGCTCAAATTAACAAACAAACAAACAAACAAATTTTGAACATATGATGACCAAGAGAAATTTTTAGTTACGAATCACCAAAATTGCCCGATGCCAGACCGGCACTCAAGATTCTCTATAGTCGCCAAAAGCTAGTAATGGCAAGATGAGTTTGTAAAATTGATGACCGCGGATAATTTTCCTGACAAAAAGCATGTCCAAATGCCGCTTAGTTTTGAGAAAAAGAAAAAATACCAGTATACCATGTCAAATTCCATGTGAAATTCCATCACTTTTCTAATATAACTAGTGCATTTTCAGACATTAAAGCACTTTTTCCAGACCATGCAAAGAAATTAGTCCACCCAAGATTTTTGATCCTTACGGACCAGGTAGTGTTTGTATAACCTGAAAGAAGTTGAGGAAGAAACACAAATCACAACGAAGTTACAGTATCAAAAAACAAACAAACACCAATATGGGTTAATTTTTCATGGATGCGGCCCGTCGTAGTCAGACAACTTTTTAGTGCAGATTTTTCCTAATGTGGACTTTTTTACGGGTTTGATGGTAAAATTGGAGTTTTCGTTTTCTCCCCAAGTGAAATTTTGAGTTTTAAATAGACCAGCTATTTGGTAAGTGAAGTCAAAATGTGCTCAATATTGGTCCAGTGGGAATTAGTGTGGTCAAACACACTTGGGGACAGGCGTGCAGCTATCTCAAATGTTACCTCATTTTTCAGTAGTTTTGGGCCATATTAAAAGGGAAATTAAAGCAATAATTAACACATTTTGAAGATC